>JACCIC010000047.1:100000-205000 GCA_018907035.1 Sycobia sp. Sy_11
GCCACCGCCTCCGCAAACGGCACCGGCACCATGGCCAGCAGGCGAATATTCGCCCCGGCCTTCAAGCTCAAGGTCTTGGACTCGTACAGGAACGACATCGATTGTCGTGGCAATCAGCGCGCCACCGCGCGCAAATACGGCATACATCGCCGACAGATACAGAAGTGGCTGCAGGGCGAGCGTAACCTGCGCATCAATCTCGCCGAGGGCACCGGCAACGGCGCCGAGCGGTCTGCCTGCGCGAGGTCGCCCCCGGCTGCTGCGGCGGCGCTGCGTCTTCACAGCGGCGGCGGCGCCGGGCAGCAGCCTCCAGCGCCGGCGGCCTTGAACTTTAACCGCGCCAGACTGCACGGCGACGAGCTCGCTCTACAGCAGCAGCAGCAGCAGCAGCAGCAACAGCCGCCACCCCCTCCACCGCCAACTGCTCCTTCTACTTCGTCGAGCGCGGCTGCGGCTGCGGCGGCAGCAGCGGCAGCCGCGGCGGCGCAAGCGCTCGCCGCTGCGCAGCATCAGCTCCACCACCACCACCACCACCACCAGCAACACCAACACCAGCAAGCGAATTACCGATTTCACGGCGCTGCTCCCGCTGCCGTCGCACCGACCGGATATCCGGACTTCAAAGACAAAGTCCTCGCGCCGCGACCCGTGCAGCGCGACTCGTGCGCCGATTACTTGATGCTCGACCTTTATCAGCCGTTGGCAGCTTATCGTCAGCAGCAGCAGCAACAACAGCACCATCCTCGTCATCCACTGGGATTCGCGGAGACGGCCGAGCCACCGCACCTTTCCAATCCCCATCGCTACGCCCAGCACCAGCAGAATCATCATCATCATCATCGTCATTCGGGCTTCGAGGCCAAAATCGAGGTCCTCTCCCCCTCTTCCACGTCCTCGTCGTCCTCTGGCCACGAGTCCGAGGCGTGCCATTACGCGGAGCGTCCACGCTGCGGATCCTCGGACTCCTCGGTGAACCCGCAGCAGACGATCAAGAGCGAGCGCGCCAGCCCGGACTCGCCGACGACGCCTTCGTCCTCGCCGTCGGGACCGTGCGTCGAGTCGTCCACGGCCGCGTGCACTCCGCCGACGTTCGCCTGCGACGGCCTGAAGAGGGAGCGACTCGACGACGACGAGGAAGAGGACGAGGAGGATCGCGCCCGCCTGCAGCATCGGGACTACCAGCGAAGAATCTCGGACAGCGTAAGTCTGAGCCCAGTGCCCAGCCACCTCGAGTCCCTGCCCCCGAGTCCGCGCGACTCCCTGCGCTCCCTCGCCTCGTTCTCCTCGTCCCTCTCGTCCTCCGACAGCGAGATGGACTGCTCGTCCGGCCGGGTCAGGAGCAACAAGCCGCCCCATCGCCGCTCGTTCTCGCTGCGCTTCAAGCTCGACGTCCTCGACGCCTTTCACAAGGACAGCGGCGTCGCCGGCAATCAGCGCGCCACCGCCCGGAAATTCGGCGTCAATCGCCGCCAGGTACAGAAGTGGCTCATCCAGGAGGCCGATCTCCGCGACCTGATCGAGCTCTACGGGAGCAGCAATCGCCAGCGGCTCGGACCCGTCCAGGAGTCGAGCGGCTGCTGCCCGGAGGCCGAGGCGCCGGTCGACCTGAGGACCACGGCCGAGACGAACGGCCATCACCACGGCACGTCGCGCTGCAGCGGTGGCTACCTGACCGAGTACAACGTCGACTCGTCGTCCCTGACGCCGCCCTACAGCACGCCCGGCTGCTCGCTCTCCTGCTGCCAGGAACTGCCCAGCAATCCCGGCCAGCATCAGTACTACTGTTATTCGCCCGGCGAGCTGACCACAGTCGTCGACGGCGGCGGTGGCGGCACGAGCAGCGGCAGCAACAGCAACAGCAGCAGCAGCACTGCCTGCGAATCCACGACGCCCAGCCTGAAGCGCTCGCTCTGCGCGCAGTCCTGCTGCTATCCGGACGCCCTCGGCGGCCCGGCCCCGAAGAGCGCCTGCTACGAGGACGACAAGTTCGAGCGCGTCCGCCAGGAGGACGAGGCGGATCGGCCGCGACAGCCCGTCCAGGACTCGCCCCTCTGCCTGGTCAAGCCGAAAAGAGCGGATTCCGAGGAGGAGCTTAATCAGCGACAGCAGTCGCTCGGGCACCAGGAACCCGTTAGCAGTACGGTACCGTCGCCCGCCGCGTCCGCCTCCTCGGGCGACAGTCCGGCCCCGAGCGGCAAGAAGGACGCCATCCTCTTCAAGCCCTACCTGGACAATCCGGTGAGCAAGCCCAGCGCCGGCGGCAGCGAGAACAACAACTGCCAGGATACCCGCGATCTGAACGAGCGGGACGCTGCGCCGGAGCTCGGCTTCCGGATGCCCGTCATCTACAGAGGTCAGTCGCAGCAGCAGCAGCAGTCGTCGATGCCGCAGATGCAGTATCAAAATCCCTACCTGGAGTTCCCTCATCAGGCGAGAAGTGCCTTCGTAAGGTATCCAGCGAGCACCGCTGCTCACTACTCGTAGTCTTCTTTGCACCTTCTATTATTATTGTAATATAACTACAGCGCTCGTTTTCAACAGGCCGCATCGTGTATTTGCCTAACTGTGTACAATGGACTCGATTATTTATCATTATTATTTGTATTATAATTATTATTTTAACATTACTATTATTAATATTACTATTATATTATTAGTAATTATTATTATTATCATTATTATTATAATTTAAAAATGCGGATTTTTGATTTTGTTTGCTCTGGCAGGGGTCGAGTCTTTGAATGTCCGTTGCTTTAACTGTTTACGTCATTTAAAAAAAAAAAATGTAACGTACTTTTGAAAAACGATTTTCTATTTTTTGAAATTCCAAACCCGGTGTCTACAAAATGGCGACTCAATATGGCGGACGGTCAAGGGCTCGAAAGATGCGAACAAATTCGGATCTAGTCGATAAATGAGATATACTTTAGCCATTTCTGGACGCTTGAATACAAATAAAATTTGTGCTTTATTGTTAAAACAGACAAAAGACTGAATATTTGCTTGGTATTATAAGAAGAAAAAAACACTTGCACCAGTAAAATATTCAGATTATAGTACAATAGTACAATATTAATGAATTTTTGTAGCCCAAGAAGAGAAAGAAAGGATTTCATCGTTAAAACGCGCGCAGAAAGGTTCGAGTATATTTTAAAGATTAAAAGTTAAAATAATGACAAAAAGGCAAATCGTATAAAATATAATAACGAAAGGGCAATCGACTAGTCTTACAAATGCACACAGGCAAAATCAAGTAGAAACACAAATATCGGTGACTAACGCGATCCTACATATATTTACCCCACCCTCTGCATCTCCCTGCCTCTTTCTCGTTCTTCTAAAGATACATATGAAAATCGAAGGAAAAAAAACGGACTTCCCTCCCCTACCCCGCCACCGCATCGTTATTATATCCCGGTCCAAAGGCTCCCCTCTCCCTCACTCTCTCTCTCTTTCTCTCTCTTTCTCTTTCGCGCGCTCGCATCACGCCATAATATATTATAATGGAGAAAGAAGGAGAGGTAACGTTCGACGGACGTGGCGCGGCGCAGAGCGAGACGTACCAGACAGCGTGGCGTCGTCGCTTGAGCCCGTGCGCAGCGCGACGCGGCGGCGGCGGCAACGGCGACGACACGCGGGCAATATATATATATATATATATATATATATATATATATATATGTATATAAAGCTTTTTAAAAGGTCGAGCGAAGGTCCTTGCGCGCGCGGGCGCAGCTCTTCGTCGCGCGGCTCATAATTGCGCGTTTATTATAACCGCGAGATACGAGACCCGTTCATTGTTGCGGAATGGAGGGATGCGGGCGAGGGCGCTCGATGAACCAATTGGCGCGCTCAATTTTTGCGATATTTCAGCAGGAAGTCGCGCATGCTGTACGGCAAAGCGGTGTCATTCAGCATGGGGGAAAATTAGCGTGGACCGTGGTCTTTTTTTTGCTGGCATAATTCGTTTCCACCTGTAAATATGTAAATACACGCGTATATATATATATATATATATATATATATATATATATATATATATATATATGTTTATTTATATAAAAGTGATTCGAGAGCGCTTATAATAAAAAAACATATTTTTATAATACATCGATGATGCTCGGTCAACGAGTCCTGATTAATTTATTATATTTCCGATCGTATCTTTCTTTCGAAGATACTTTTGTTTGCTTGTTTCTTTAAAACGAATCGCGTTTTAAGGCGAATAAAAAAATCAGGACACAGAAAAGAGCCCGGAGAAACGAGTTCGGCTCGTATACGCGCCAGTGCCTTCTTTTTCGATTGCTCTTGTACTATATATATATATATATTAATATACTCATTTCTTCCTCGTGGACGGCAGGAAGCCTCATAAGATCGTTATTATTATATTTATATGTTATGCATATGCATACACATGTATATGTGCATCATGGGTGCTTTATACACGTTAAATGTACGATCATAGAGCCTCGAGGGCGACAATTACAAAGGTTCGTTTGATAAATATGGCGGAGTTAGTGACGATCTCGAGACCAGTAAAAAACTTTGGTTTTCCATAATTTTTTGTCCGTTAACACGAGACTGACGAAAGACGTAACTTATGTGCCTTAAATAAAATGCGATTCGCGGAGTAGTGGAGGGGGGGGGTAGAGATATTTCAAAGAACGGATTCGCATACTTCAAAGAAAAGAGAGCGAGCGGCCCAGGGGAGCCAATTCCACGTAACAATCGCGCGGACTTTTTGTACAGATCCGCACAATAATATCCACATTTTTTGCTTTTTTTTAATGACAAAACTTTTTGGAAGGAGAGGGGAAAGAGTCAGGTTCATAAAAGTCTATTTCGTTTTCCAACAACGGCAGAAAGAAAATAAAGTGGGAGAGAGAAAAAAAGAGCAAATGTCTAATAATCATCCAATAACACTCGGTTCGTGGAGTTGCAAAAAATTCTGGCTCTTAGAGGGGCGTGCAGGGTGGGGTGGGTGCATATATAATAACGAAAAGACTAAGCAGCCACCGATCTTCCGACCGGTTTGGATGTATATATATATCCGCCAGACTCCCAATCCCTCCTCACCAACAACCTCCACCATTCGCTTATATTATCCTTTTCGTCGCTTCCGAAAGGCTATATATATATGCGTTAAGTAAAATACCGAAATTTAACAAAAAAAGAGACATACATGTGTGTATATATATATATAGTGTGTGTGTGTGTGTGTGTGTGTGTGTGTGTGTGTGTGTGTGTGTGTGTGTGTGTGTACAGAAATTTCAACGAATGACAAAAATTGTACAGAATCTATGCACGGTGCCTGAGCTATGTAAATCTGTGTGCCTTATTAGCGACGCCTGGGTGTTAAAAACGAAAGTAATCTTGGAAAAATACGGTCGCGGAACAAGAAAATAAAAAGGTATGCTGCTAATAAGCGTCATTAACGATATATAATGTAAGCTATATATATATATATATATATATATATATATATATATATATATATATATATTTGTATAATCGTTAAGCCATAATAAAATGACATAATGCCATAATGTTTAACGTAAAGATTTATATATCTATATATATTTATTTATGTATAAATATATGTACATGCGTTGTTGAGAAAAGATGAAGAAAAAATGAACGACAATATCGCCGAATGACTGAGCTTGGAGCTGTGAGAAGCATCCGTGCCTTTCTATCTCTCTCTCTCTCTCTCTCTCTCTCTTTCTCTCGAAATAATCTATGTAATAATGAAATAGCTCCGCGCGCATATCCAGCCGATTCCCGACGGGTGTCGCAGCATCGTGCCGACAAGAGTCTATACATTTATCGACAACATATATATATGCGAATATATATGACATATTATAAAAATTGCGAGTGATACAAATAACAAGGTGGGGAAGTTCTGTATATATAAAATCTGCGAAGATTTCTGTACTACGTTTATTCCCTATGTACACATGAAAAATGTTGACTGTTCAAACATCTATTTTCCGTGCAATTATATATATATATAAATATATACGTATAATGTGTTAATTACGTATATATTTATAGTTAGAATATGTATATAAATATGTCCATATGCGAACCCAAGGAAAAAAGATGTATTTTTTTCGAAATGTATTAAAATTAAGGTGTAAGATTAACAAGCAAAAAAACGAGTACACACACACGACTTTCTGCGACTTCGAGTATACGAATGATATAAAACTTGTTGTTATTATATTTATAAGTCGTGCGCATAGAAGAAAAAAAGAGGGGCGAAAAAGTACTGTGAGGAATTTTTAGAGAAAAAGTTTTTTGTGCTCCAGAATTGTCTTGAACTCTGTGTAACTCTGCGAGAGAGGGCTAGGGAGAGAGAGAGAGAGAGAGAGAGAGAGAGAGAGAGAGAGAGAGAGAGAGGAAACCAATTGCAATCGTGCCTTATTATACAATAATATCTTGTATGGAAAATGTGATACAAACTAGATTTTTTTTTTATTTAACAAACGGTAAGATGAGAATACGAATCAGTTCGTTGTGCCTGTAATTTAAATATATATATTCTATATACAAATTATACACAGGCATATATGTACATGCATATATATATATATATATATATATATATATATATATATATATATATTTAACAACAATTATTGAATCTTGTATACATATACATGCGTATATGCGTCTAATTACGCAAAATTTTTCGACTAAATTTATTTAATACTTGTTGTGTATACTCGCGAATCGAGACGATATCTGACTTTGTGATTTATATCACCTGTATCTTAGCGTAACGAAACGAGGAGAAAATTGAGACGAGAGAAAATAAAAGTATATATACAGAATATATCCGACGTATGTGTGCGTGAATGCGTATGAACTTTAAAAAAGTGCAAACCAATTTTTTTTATTATTATTAGTATCATCATCATACTTATATGATTATTATTTCGATGTAACAACTGAATTTTACCTCTATTACGTAGATGTAATAACATGAAAAGGGCATCGGTTATGAAAAAATGTCGTTCTTTTTTTCTACCGCTCAGAATCGAAAATGTATTGTATTGATAATAATTATTTTATTTGTATGTGTATATAAAAAAAATATATATAATTAAAAATGCGCGCGTGTATACGAATGTACGAAAGAATAGAAACTTATAAAATTTGAGAGAGAAATATAAGAGATTATTTTAAAAAAAAACTATACATGTTTTATCACTGAACTATATAATTCCTTTATCCCTTTAGTACATAAGTACTTTAGAACTTAAGTACGGAAATATAAGTATCTTATATACATATATATGAATTAAAATATGAAATAAAAAATTTTATTAACAAAATTAAACGATTAATATGTAAACTTCATATAATAAATTAGTTCTTTACAAAATTTGCAGAATCATAATTTATATTTCTATATCTTTATAAAATAAATATACTATTTTATTTATAAATTTTCGGAAAAGACAAATTTTTTTTTTCAAAATTGCTTTTGCCCCACAATACTGATTATAATCAATGTAGAATAAGAGCATTGATTGATCGTAGTAATGCATGAAAACTTCATTATATAGATATATTTGCACGCACATAACCTTAAAACCGATCATCAGTATAGTGATATAAAAGAAAATCGTAAATCCAGTTCATTATTGATAGAGAGAAAAATTATGAATTTAATATTATCGAGCTTTATAATATGATCACACAACACATAGCTTTGCAATTTCGAAGAAAATGATAAGATTGTCAAAGAGTATCACAAAGAACTATATATTTAAAAAAAACACAATTGAATATTCGATTAATAATTGTAATTTATTATATAAAATTATTTACGTCATCACTTTTCTTCTGATGATACGATATTTTATAATTCCTATAATCAATTTCTTTAATTAAGTAATATAATAATCAGAAATTTATAATATTATAGCTAATATATCGGTAGGCATAGATTTACAAAGGAAATGATAAATTTAATCTATACATGTATATATATATATATATATATATATATATATATATATATATATATATATATATATATATCAGTATTTGATGCACTTCTTTTTTTTTCAACCGAATGATAACTCAGAAATTCTTGAGTTTGCTCTCTCAAACATAAACATAACATTAAATGAATTAATTTTGCGTTATTGCTACATATAGTAAATAACAACATTGAGAGTTATATTACAATAATTACACCTATAGATAATAAGAAATTATTAATCTTTACGTTGTTGCTGAAAACTATAATTTTTTGTTATCATTTCTAAAACTATACACGTAGATAACAAAGTGCTACATACAGGAGCTTAAAAATCGTATATTATTCGATAAATACATCTGAGCAAACGCATAATTTTAACATAATCTAAATATATGGGTTATTTACAGTAACAATGTTATATCAGTTTTGTACTTCGGAATGCGTGAATACGTCGCAGGAGCGTATTCCGATTTGCAATATGTATGGGAGATACAATATATATATTGAGTCTAAAAAAATCTCAATTACTTTCAATGAAGTCCTACGGCTATTGAAAAAATTATTATAGAAATTAGTAATATGTAATCTTTTCTTAAAACGAACAAATGGAAGATACATCATTTTATTTGTTAAAATTCATTTCAGTTTAAACCTATAATTTCGACTCCTTAAATTATGTAATAGTCTGCTTCTGATACAAAATGTCCCATTTCTCAAAAATCGACAATATTGTTGAAATTAATATTTTTACAATTTGTTATTGGATACTATACAGTCGTCTATTTAAGTACGATTTTTTAAGAATTAAACTTTAAATTACATTGCAGATAAAAATTGAATACAAATTCATCTATATATACAGTCTGAAAATTATTCTATAAGGGCACTTTCAAAAATTATTATTTCTTTTACGTAAATATTTTTGGTAAGGAAGGTATAAAATATTTTTATTAATCTCGCTTCGTAATATAAAATGAAAGAAATATCAGTAAATTCCACAACTTGTAAAAAGTCGATGAAAAAACATGGTTAAAGTATATAAGTTTGGAGGAACTTCATATTATGCAGGTCTTAAGTTAGAATTCATGTTGTTCAAAACTATATATAAAGCAGACATTGCATTATATATTGAATTTAAAGTAATAAAAATTTATCTTATTCTTTTAAATGTTCTATAAGTAATGCTACGATTTCGTTGAAAATGACGTGGTGCTTTCTATATTCTATATGTCCAGCTATGTCAGTTTCCAATATACATGCTATAATAAATAAATAAATAAATAAATAAATACATATTTATATTTATTTATTTATTTATTTATGAAGATATAGCCTATCAAAAAACAAGAAATTTTCATTTAATCATTGTATAAATTGCTCTTTCCTCGTACATAAATCAGTCTTCAACTGTTTAGCATTAATATTTTCAAAATAAAATAATTACTTATGATGATGATATACATATATATAATCATGCATACTCTGTATTTTATTTAATTTTTATCGATTTTCTGTTTACGTATGAAAAATTTTATCACAAACCAGTCGAAAAAATTAATAGAATTCATCTCTCTCCGTTCTTTATAACGCGTCTATATGTATAATTCCAGACAATAGATATATATATATATAGGAATGGCTTATATACTCACAATTTTTTTATGTACTAATCTATCAATATAATTATGTAAACTATAGAATATTTTAAGATTTAATAATGATTCAGTATAGACTGTTCTTTGATATATAGATATACTACTTGACGCAACACATTTACATAAAGTTGTATACTCAAACAATTGTTCAGTAGTTTTGTCCAATCTATATATGTATATATATATTGATATAAGCTTCAAAGCACTGCTTACTGCATTCAAGTTCCATATTATCTATAAATCCCTGTACATGCACTTGCGCGCGCATAAACGCACATTATTCAAAAGTTTTATATCATCTCGCTTCTCTATCCCTCTCCATTTTTTGGTGCCTCGATCTCCCTCGACAACGAGCACCCGCACTTCTGCCCGCCCCTGCATAATGTACACGCGCGCGCTGTAACATACTCTCGACTACTCTGGGCAACTATACATTTCTGTGTGCATGCATATATATATATATATATATATATATATATATATATATATATATATATATATATATATAGTTAAATTGCAATTTAATTCGCTCGCGCTCTGCACTATCGTAACCATCGTGTAACATCTCCGCCGATGCACATACACACACACCACACACACACACACCACACACACACACACACACACACACACACACACACACACACACACACACACACACACACACACACACAAACCACTTTAAATCGACAGACGTTCCGATTCGCCGCTGCCGGCCTCCTCTCCGATCCCTCCTCCCACCACTCCCACCCCCGCCGTGCATCTGCATGCAGCTGCAGCGCGGCGTGTATAGTATAATTAATACGCCGCGGAATAAAAGCGATCTATCGCGGCGGAATCCGCGCGTGCACACTCGCCCGCTTATCCATAAATAAAATTTTAATAAAAAAACTCCTCTCACCCCCTCTCTCTCTGACTCTCTCTCTCTCTCTCTCTCTCTCTCTCTCTCTCTACCTCTCTTTGTGGCATCGTCAGTCGCGTTATCGGACGAAAAGCTCTCTCCTACTCCAAATAACATTGAAGTTCTTCCTGATATACTGTTCCGATCAGATAAATGTGCATTATTTATACTCGTGACCAAAAGGCTCTAATAGATTAGTATTGGCGACCTTTCACGGGCTATACATATTTTAGCGTTGTGCTTATGTAGTCTCTCTCTCTCTCTCTCTCTCTCTCTCTCTCTCTCTCTCTCTCTCTATATATATATATATATATATATATATATATATATATATATATATATATCAATGATGTGTCGAAATAATTCGCGAAATGATTTCCGCAGCCACACCCGCTCGCGATAGGCCGACAGAGTACGCCCACGCTTATATTAAGCGCCTTTCCCTGATATTACCTCTTAACAATTTCTTCGAAGAATATTGACAATTCATTCCGAGCAATATGTGTGTGTGTGTGTGTGTGTGTGTGTGTGTGTGTGTGTGTGTGTGTGTGTGTGTGTGTGTGTGTATCGAAAAACGTTTTAAGAAAACATAAAAAATTGAGAAATAGAACATTCATATTTTCTTCAAACTAGAGAAATTTAATGAAAATAACGAAATAAATTACGTTATATACTAACGTAATGTCAGTAAATATTCAGGAAATCTTTGAAGAATAATTTACTATATCAATATCATTAATAATCTTTTTTTTCCTTCTTTAAAGCCGTTTATTTCCAATAAGATGCTCTGAAATTTGTTTTTTTCTTTAGTCTGCTAAAAAATAGATACATATAGCGATCAATTATAAAAGTACTCTGTGCGAGTTTTATATGTAGAAATTGGCTTTCTCTTGCCGCATCCAACTATAGTTTAAAAGAAATTTTCTTCTTTTCAATCGGATTTACAAGTTTATTTTCGGATAGGGGAATTATTACGACAGCAGAAATTTAGACGATTATTATAAGATACAAAAATCAATTTACAAAATGTATGTGTAATAAGATCATTGTCGGGGAAAAATATTGTTCCCATACTGTGCGGTATTTCATTAAAAAATTCAACATATGTAAAAAAATATATAGAAATAATTCAAAAACTATAATCTGGAATTTGGATTGAGCAATTCTACGTAAGAATACTGAACTTTGCTTAATTTCAATTTAATTTTTTATTATTGTTTAATTCAATTATTTAATTTAATTAATTTTACATTTAACCTGGGAACTTGGGCATATGCTTTGAATTTGGTACATAAGTTACATTATCAATGTAATATGTATACTTTGAACCTTAAATTGCCAAATGAGAAAGAATAATGAAATTTTAATACCGATCAATTTACATTATAAAATCTATTTCAATTTAATATAAATACCTCTGTGAAATTCGATCTTTTATGCATATTTTTTGAAAATTTATTTCGTAGACGGTTCATTCAAGTTAAATATGACTTTGAACAGCGATAGGTATATGGTACAACGACAGGTAAATACATATAGTTTAAATTCGTTTGTTTTTTTATATTAATTGAAATCATAAATATAAGTAATTGTATATATATAAGAATTGTAATATTAACAAAATTACAAATTCGACGTCGAATAATAAATGCATCGTCGTAATATTTGTCACTTTATTTGATAATACGTCCCGAATGATATAATGGGCCGCTTCGAGCGAAAAGCCTCGGTTATTTATTGCGATCGGTAGTATAAGACGTAAAGTTCTCCTTAAATTTGTAACGCGCCCGTTGTTTTGGCTAACAATAAATAAAGACGCTTCATTGTTGAAAAACACACGAACGCATGCACGCACGCACACACAGGCATATATATATATATATATATATATATATATATATATATATTTTACTGCTCGCGACGCACCGAGGAATTGCATCAGAGGCCGCGTGATTTATTGGTCATTCGTATACCCCGTTCCCCCCTTCACCCCTCATCCCGCCCCCGCGTCGCGTGAATAGGAACAGACGCGCGAACTTGCGCGCACGCATGCATGTCATAATATGTGTGTGTCTCCGTGTGTGTCGGTATGCGTGTGTAAGCCGGCAATTTTTCGCGCAATTATTGAGAAATATTTGCGAATCGATGCGGCGTGTAATATGTATGCTATAAAATTCGAGACGAAGGTGAAGGCGCGGCGAACGCTCGATCAACAACCCTTGGTCGACGAGCGCCAATATATATATATATATATATATATATATATATATATATATATATATATATAGCGGTGCGAGACTCGATTTCCCCGGCTATAAAAGTTCTTCCTCCTCGTGCTCGTCGTCGTCCCGCGCGAAAATAAACGAGCGTATAAAATTAAAGTCTCGATCCGACTAAAATACGAAAAAAGCGTTAAAAAAAAAATAAATAAAGTGAAGTAATGATCCGCTAACGATATATATATATATATATATATATATATATATATATATATATATATAATTTTTATGTCCAAACGTCCGTCAAAGCGATCCGCGCTAGGATCCTATCGGCCGCGCCTGTATATCAGCCGAATGAAAAGTTATGATTATAAAGAAACCAGGGAGCAAAAAACAAACGCGATTTCTCATACACCGTTCGGACGAGTTTTTCCGAATCCTCCCCCCCCTTCCCAGCACCCCTAGTTATATACGTAATAGCCGAGTCACACCGTGATGCGAAAATCGCGCGGAACCCTCGGATATCGTTAAGTTGGCGCGAGCGAAATCCGAGTTAGTGGAGGAAATTGCGCGAAATCGGTCTTAAATATCTCACAGAACAAAATTTTATATATATATATATATATTGATAGGGTTTGAGATAAAAAATCCAACATAGGCTGACGGTCGAATTTTTGCGAAAAAACATTTTCTAAATAATACATATTAATACTATATACGTCTATATATAGATATTACATTTTTCATGCTTTTTTTTTTAAAATGTTTTTTTAACTGCTTTATCGAGAAACCGAAGATTTAAAAAATAAACTAATAATACAATTTTGAATCTTTGCATTGAAAAAAAATTCCTTATAGTAATAATTACTTGTTTTGTACAAAGTAAATAATTTTCTTCAATAAAGAAAATATTTACTAGATTTGAGACGCGTGGTTTGATTTAAGTGGACCATTCTTGAATCAAGTCAATAGTACCTTCATTTAAGAATATATTTTCTCAATTTCAGAAAATAATTTACTGGCTCCAAAATAAGATAATATTTACTTAATAATAGACAATTTTTCAGTGTTGTTGGACATTTTCTAGGATATACAATCCGCATCATTTAACACAAGTTCAATTATCATTTTTAAACAGTTTAGTTTAAGATTGAACCTGAAAATTATGAAAAATAAAAATAATATTGATAAGGTTGAAAAAAATCAAGGAGAATTTGAAATGAATCGAAAGGGTTATTACAATCATTTTTATAAATTTTGAAAAAAAATCTATATATATATATATATATATATATATATATATATATATGTGTGTGTGTTAAAAAAAGAACATTTTTCAGCATCTCGTTGACTCGAGCGTCGCATTCGAACCACCTTAAACGTTTTGCGCGAATTTTTTTTAAACACCGCATAATAGAATAACAAGGCCCAATGAAAAAACCTGGTAAATATCATCAATTTTAAAATCTCTCTCTCTCTCTCTCTCTCTCTCTCTCTCTCTCTCTCTCTCTCACTCTTTCTCCCTCTTTCTGTTATATGCGAACGAGTCCGACGTCGTTGTCATCGCACCGCATCGTCGCGACGCTAAAGGCCGGCGCGCGCGCGCGCTCGTGCTGCTGGCACGTATTTTTATCCGCGTCCCCCTCTCGCTCTCTCTCTCTCTCTCTCTCTCTCTCTCTCTCTCTCTCTTTTTTCCCCTTTTCCTCTCCACCGCCCTCTATATCTTTCACTCTCGCGCGTCCGATCCGCGACGGTGCCTCCTCTCCTCCTCCAACGCGGGGAGGAGTCGCAGAACAGTCAGTGTATATATATATATATATATATATATATATATATATATATATATATATATATATATATATATAGTTACGAGCGTCGGAGCGAGGAGATGCGCAACGTTAATCTTCCCCTCGCGCGCGCCTCGCTGTCTCCCTCTTTCTCGCGCCACGGAGTCTGCGCGGATAGCCGCCATATAGGCGCTACCGGCACCCGCATCTCATTCGCGCACATACACGCACGCACAGGCGCGCACACGCTCAGACACCCCGTTCCGCGAGCGCCCGCGCGCTTTCAAGTTTATACACGGCGCTCGCACGCACACGCAGACCGACGCGATTTTCCTCTTCCTATTTGCTTTGGCGCTTGCATATATATATATATATATATATATATATAGATGTAGTCGCACTCGTATGCCATCCTTACATGTATTTACACTGCATATATGTACGCACGCCGTATAAGAGCGATTTTTATATTGCCGACGACGATCCGTCTTCTATCTTATTTATATCTGTTGCAGTTGCCGAGGAGAAAGATATTATATAGAGGAGGCGCAGAGAGAGAGAGAGAGAGAAAGGGAGAGCGCTATATATGTGGATATATAAGAAAAATATCAACCACGTATTATACATGTATCTATCGTATCATCGGAGAGTTTTCAGCTTTTTTTTTATAAATGCCCGATGACGAGGAATGTTATGAGTCGCTCGATGTCAAGAGTGCGTTGACGCCGGACGAGATTCACGAGAGATATCGAGACACGGCCCTCGTCATTTTCAAAGTAAGACGTCTCTTTTTCTGCACGAACCCCCCCCCCCCTCCCACGCACGCCGCCGGGTCTGACTTCCCACGTTTTCATGTTTGTTACAATCGTCATTGCAATCTGCAGAATTACTTAGGATTGCGGTCGGTGTTTGATATGTGATTATATTATATATATATATATATGGAACGAACGATAATTCAATTTCATTTGTTATATTTAGTTATATGCATGGAGAAGCATATCTAATTAAATACGAAAGAACCGAATCGCCACGACCTTTCTTTCTCACTTACACGTTTTCTTTTATCCTTTTTCGTACGTTAATGATTTTTAGAACAATCCGTATTATAAATATTTCCATCTTATACATGTGATCTCTTTACGGACTTTCGTTACGCGTTTATATATCTTGCAGAAGAGCATGTGCGTCGTGTTATGTAATCCGATATACATATATGTATGTACAATACATATAATGCAAATTTTTTTCTTTTTTTGTGAAAGAACAATTCACTTCACAAATTTATGTGAGTGTAAATCATCTACGAACCTATAGATTGGACTTTCCATAAACTTTATGATCTTGTTAAAATCGTCTGAAAATTTAAGAATTTATTCTTCTGGTTCAAGAGGAACGTGCGATGTCACGGAGCCGTAAAATTTTATACTTCGTCAAATGTTTTTCAAGTTTCGTTCGAATTTGCAAGTTTTCCATCCGATTGGATCAATTTTAAAAATCAAAACTAAATCGAACGGCTAGATAAACGAGCACAATTGAAATCTATAAGAATGAAATTGATTTATATATGTTACACTGCGCGATGAAAAATTATTGAAAAAAAAACTATTTTAATTTTAGAGAAGACAATAATTATCTATATATATACATATATTAATAAATCTCTACCTATAAGGAAAGATATTATTCCGAATGAAATTTGGCATCGTCGCTTTTCATCGGCAACAGTAATACATCTTGAGTGAAAATCTTAATCGGATAAAAATTGCAGATATTATCATTGTAAATACATTTTTATAAAACTGGTATAAATATGTTCATCCGATTAATTTATTCGTTTTTTTAAACGTGTTCCAATTAATAGAAATCGTTTGGAATTAATGGTGATTAAAAATTAAGAGTATATCTAATTAAAAAATTCATTTTATTTGTATTACCTATTAGTCTCTGAATCATCTTATTTTACGATATATATAACCGCGTAATTAAAAAATTTGTTCGAATTTTTATTGATATATAAGTAGATGGTACAAAAATTCAAATATACACATTTTTAGAATAATATGTTTCAGGCATGTTATATCTACATAATTGGAAATCCAATTTATAATTCTAAATTATCTTCTAGATCTCATGTAATAGACGGTATTTTGAAATCTTTTCACGTCCCTACACTGTTTCAAATTTTAAAATATTTTATACAGACACGGTACACATAACAAAGTAAATTTATTTTTCATCAATTTCTGTTGATTCTTCTAGTCAACGAATGCTATAATTTATTGCCTGATATTATATTTTTTATAAATCTTTATGAATTCTTTGATTACGGGTGAGTTAGTTCATAAACTTTTTTTAATACTCATTGTGAAAAAACTTTATTTTAAATTTGTAAAATATTTAGAAATTTAATTTTTGCTAATTTATTTATTATTATTATTAATCTTATTATATTATTATTATTATTAGTGTTACTGTTGTTGTTGTTGTTATTATTATTTATTTTTATAATTAAATTAACTCTAATAAAAATTTTTTTATACAACTGCCAATTGAAGTTTAAAATTTAAGTCTACTTTAAAGTAATACATTCAGAGAAAAATTATTTTCCAATAATATTTCTCTGTTATTTCAGGACTGCTGTTAATTAATAAATTAATGTAATGTTATTTTAAAAATTTGGCGTCAGCTAAACTGAAAGCTCGCAGGATATAAAAAATACAAAAAAAACATTCCTATACTCATAGTTATTTATAAACATATAATTAATTGTGTTTACGAAAAGCAAGAGACGACACAGCCTTCTATTTCAAAGATTAATTTTTCTTTCTTTTTTTATCAAAATACAAATTTTTAAGGTTAATTCCGCTCCGTTGAGAATCTTTATCAATGAAACCTTATACTATAACAAAATTGTGAAACATAAATTTTTTATACAACTATAAATTAATTGCTTGTTGAACACGCGTGTCATAAATCACATAATTATCAAAATCGTTTGTATAATTATATTGGTATCTATTGACGAACAATATTGGTTTTTTATATTGTAAATTGTTAATTATTTTTTTATTTTTAATTAATATTAATCGTTTTATGTTGTTATTATTATTATTATTATTATTATTATTATTATTATTATTATTATTATTATTATTATTATTATGAATTATCAAAACACTATGTCCCTCAAAAATATAAAATTATAGTTCATCTCAATTTTGATAAAATCTATTCTTAAGATATACCTATCAATCGCGTTAGATTTATATAATTTGTCTAAAAATTTCTTCATTTTCAATTTCAACGTTTATAACATCGATATTTTCTCGTTTAATCAAGGAATTTTCGAATATTGTTATTTTTATTCAGTAATAAAACTAATTGCATAAGATGTTCTGTCAACTCAAAAAATTCTTTAATATAATGATTTACTTTATGAATATTTAAAGCACGCATTTCTGTAATATTCTTTCTACTGCTGAATTGAAAAATTCGTTAACTGTAAAAAGTTTTTACACGAACATTTAATTTTATCTTTTGGCTAAATATATAGCATTGAAGATTGTAAAAACAGACGCAAAACTATTATCGTTAAATAATTAAAAAAAAGTAAACAAAGAATATTATTATAAGTTTTTCTTTGAAATTAAAAACATGCTAGTGAAATTTTCTGCATAGAATACGCTCTGACTGAAAAAAAATAAATAGGGCAGGTCATTAAAGATCTTTATATATCCGCTTTGATTTCAAAAATTATTTTGCATCTTATTATAACTGAGTATTTCACCTTCTCAATCAGTATTGTAAAAAACTGATTAAAGATTATATTTTAATTTTATTTTTTCTGATTCAAAAGGCTTTTATTTTCTAAAAACTATATTTAATAACTTGGGAGATTTATTTCTAAATTTTCTGTAATTACAAAAATTAAAAAGAACTACCTATATATATAAAAAAAATCTAAAAAATTCTAACATTTATTTTTTGTATTAAAAATAATAAAATATAATTATAAAAATTCATCTTTTCAAGGAACAATATCTACATAAAGGACTAAGCACCAAAGAAAGTGAGCGAGAAAGCACAACTTATCTTAGTTTTGGTATTAATCGAAGAGTAATGGCTTATAGTAATAACGGTAATGAACCAGTAATTGTACGTAGAACAGCAGCAAATGCTGTAGTCCAGGCAAATGAAAATTCAAGACTATCCTCCATGATTTTCAAAATACATCGAAAGCCTCGTGAAGGTTGTGTAATAAACTGACAATTAATTTATAATAAATTCTCAAACTCTTAAATAACTGTGTACAAATATTAACTTAAAATCTTTTATGTTAACAAATATTTTATTACGAATAAAACTTGGTACAAAAAATAAAACAGAAAATAATTTTGTACATGCAGAATTAATGTGATATATAATTGAATACTTTTTTAATCTTATTTTAGGTGGCTAGTTTGTTACTATTTTTAATTAAATACACATAAACTTATATACATATATATGCTTTACAATAAATAAAAATTGAAATATTTTGTACAATACATAGCTCTGATTAGACTGAATTTTGATTAGGATTTAAGTTAAGCAGTCTAAAAACTTATTTGTAAGTAAAGTGCTTTTTAACATGTTAAAAACAGTTTGAAGTTGTACGTACAAATTCTTTTTCACAAAAAAACTTTGGAAAAAATAAACTAACTGTATAAGTCTTCTGAGATTTTTTCTCCCTCAGGATAGAAAGTAATCAGAAATGGCATAAAGTTTCTGATAATGTTACGACGTTACCAATACCAAGTGGAGAAAATTATCTGGATAACTGAGGTGCTCTGATAGCCACTGAAGAGGTGTATCAAGTGGAGGTAAAATTCCATGTGTACGAACTATAACTAAATAAAGAAAAAGCAATATTTAAGTATCTAATTAAATAGAGTTAATATTACTCTCTAGTAAACTATATTTTTTTTGCAAATGAACTTTGCTTAATTTAATATTATGTAGTTTAATCCTTTCAACATGATATCTATATATTTTATTACCTTTCTCCTTTTCTGGAAATACTTCATGTATTAAATCATGCAATGTTTTTCTTTGTCCATCTTCAGAGATTGGCTTTACCAATTTTTGCACATATTTTTCTTCATTATTGTAAAATCTATAAGGTATATATTTGAAACTGTCATCACTAGCAGTTTCCATTAGTCTTCTATTCACAGCCCAAAATTGATCCAATTTATCATTGACAAGACCCAGCCATAGCTGGTTATGATCCTTCTTTTGCATATTTGAAACCACCTGACTTCGATGCTTCAATACGTCAGCTTCCTTAATGCAAGAAAGAAAGTGTGCTTCTACTATTTCTCTGTAACAGTTGATAAAATTAAGTATATCTTTCTTTATACAATTAATCATAAACTTACTTATTAGTACAGTGCATAAGAACAGTATCAGGAAATTTGTCAAAATGAACAATAATATTCCAAGGTAATTGTATATCATTATGATAAATATCCACAAGCACTCCAATAGGTAAATGCCATCTTACAGGAGTACCATTGAATTCTAGCCACATTTCAGTTTCTGGTTTGTCCTGTATCTCTTGTTGTACATAGCGTAGAAAATGCTTTCGAACCTGTGAATAAAATACACTAAGCAAATCTTGATCTTCTAGAATGAGAAAAAATTAAATTAAATAAAATACAGTGAACTTACCTTATCAGTACAAAGTGGAAAGTAGCTCACTCTTGGAACCATTAAATAAAAAGGATCAGGAGCTTGAAGTTCATAAACTTCTTCTGAATTCAATTGAAAACAGACAGGAATTTTACCTTCCCATATTTCACGTAAGACTTCTCGATCATTGGCCATTTTCTAGCTTTGTTGATCAAAATTAACAGAATATTTAACTTAAAAATAATAAATAAATAACCTTGAATTAATAAACATTTCGATGCTTAAATACAAAATAGAGTAAAGCTGTACTTATATGTTAGGTTATGTTTTCTTTATATCATTTTGTTAGAAAACAGAGTTTATTTTACCGAAATTGAAGAATTTGTTGCGCCATCTTTCGTACAAGTCTAGAACACTGTCATTTAGTAAGGAAGTACTCTGCATAGACGGCGGTCGTAAATGCACAAACAATTTACCATACGTAGGTATAGTCATTTATTACCATTGACGGATGTATGAGCCCTCTACTTTGATCACAAGATATATCGTACATCGTACAAAAATCTATCAAAAGCAAAAAAATAAATAAATATAAATTAATACACTATTCGTAAAATTGTAGTTCCGAATATTTTTTCATGAAAACCAAAAATATAAGTAGAATAAGTCAATATTAGTTAATTATTAAACTTTGAGATAAAAAATTTTATGTAAACATGCAGACATCAAGATCGCAATTACGTAACAATTAGGGAAACTTACTGGAGTACTCCTTCAAGAGCGTTAAAGCAAACATTGGCATCTAATCTTGAATCTAGGAAAAAAATTAATACTCTTATAAAACATATTTGTATATAATATCTGAAATTTAATTCATTGTCTTCGTACATATCAATGTTAGTTCAGATAATTTGGAATTACAACATTTTAAAATAATTACTTACAGGTATGCACGATTGAGTCAAATAATCAATTTTATATCGACAATATATCGTGTTTCCGATATGCTCCTGGAATTATCAGCATTAACGTGTGTGATGAATTGTAAAATCGCGTTACATTTAGGACATAATTGAAATTTGGGGATGACCACAGAAGCAGGAAAACGGAATTAAGATTCTTATGAAAGTTTGAGACTGTACTTTACATTCAGTTTGTTATATAAACAGAAAACGGAATACAAAATTGGATTCATTCACACATTTGAAGTGGTATTCGTTTTTAATAAAACCAACGACGATAGACTTAGAAGTTTTTAAAAATGACTAATTATACCACAATAGCACGTATTATTTTAAAACATTTTGTGTATATGTCAAAATTAAATTTAATGAACTGTACAGATAATTAGGTTATATATATAATAAACACTAAATAATTGTAAAAATTAATTTATCTTAATTTTATTCGTAATTTGTGTTGTCCCTGTATTATGTGATAAAAAGATAATATGATATAATTACAAATTAATAGTAAGAGTACAATGAAACAGGAAATATTTTAAAATTGAAATTAAAGGTCTATTAATGCTTATCTTGTTACAAATGGTTGTTCTCATTATCAACTTGTCAGCCATGTAGGTATACGTATTTTTTTTAATAATAATTCTACATTATTATATTATTGTTGAATAGTTATTGTATAATTTGATAATAATAATTATCAATGACTTGCGCTAGTTTCTTGACTGTAATGACAAAAAAAGAAGGATGCTTTCGATATATTTGTTAATACGTGTATATATATATTATATATTATATTATATTATAATGAACAATACATGAAAAAACATTATTGAAAAAGAAGTTGGGAATTTTTATGCCCATTAACGAGCTTAACCTTAAGACGACCTTTTGTTCTAATTTATGTTCCATCTCGATTCAAACAATTACAAATCGAAATATATATCATTATTTGACAGATATTGGACAAATGATCAATAAGCCGGGACTGTCGTGGGACTTCTGTGGCATTATATACTTACTGCTCAAATCAAGAACCATAACTTATTGTGTACATCGTCGTCGATGTAGAGTTTTTTCATTTGTAAAATGCTGAAGCCGTTTTAGCCGTATAATATATAGTGCGTTTACGCTGAATTTATCATATCTATAGGTGAATTGATGTAAAAAAGCTTTGATTTCTTGATTAAATTAGATACCAATATATGGGATTACATATTTAATTATAATTAAGAAAATGAATCACCATTTCGTACAATTTAAATGTGCATAATAAATGATTACATATTAAGCTTAATATTCATAAATTCAGCATTAACAATATATATATATATATATATATATATATATATATATATATATATATTTGAATATATTTATAGTATATCTTTTATGAAGTGGAAATCAAAGCTGAATAGGTATATATTATCCGATAGAATTACTTAAAAATGTACAATTTTTAAGTCTTATTTTGGTAACGAACGGTTTATAAGCGCGATAAATTTAGAATCTATATACTGATACTATAAGTTAAACCGAGATTTGTAATATAATATATATATATATATATATATATATATATATATATATATATATATATATATATAAGCAAAGCCTGGCAAAGTTTGGCAAAGTTTATGCAATACGCGATTTTTCACCATCAGAATCGCTTGCGTATAGTATGAAATAGTTATATCACATCATATATATATATATATATATATATATATATATATATATATATATATTATATACAACTCACAAATAGAGATATTTACAACTGCATACAGTTTTAATGTTATAATACAGATTGAAATGAATTAACGTGTTTTAAACTTGAAGAACCCGTATGACAATAAGTACAGCCGGTTTCGAGCGATTGCCTATATTGCTATATTGATAAGCTATTTCTGATTGCAACATTTACATTCAAATCTCATGGAATGTATATATGCTTTATATAGTTCGAACATATGTATGTGTATATATTTATATATGTAGGTATTGTCTGTGGAAGAATTTTCGTCCTTTGTATATGAAACTATATATATATGGAATGTTTCATAAAGGCTTGAACAATTGTATGGACTCCTATACACTGACCAAAAAGACAGCGAAAACAACTTGCCTTGGATTATTGAATTCTAATATGAACTTATACCCTCGAGTCAGTTGCTATTGTAGCGAGATGTATTGAAAGATAACTAACTGTTTATTAAAGGAAAATAATACTTTAATTAAATCAACAAAATTAAATTAAATTGAAGTAATTTAAAGAATAAGATTCTTTTAATATACTTTGCCTTTTGCATTATGAATTTTATGCAACTTTCATTAAAGGGGATAAATATTTTAATTATCATAATAAAAATTATAGTTACATTAATATAAATTTTGAATTAATGCATTTACGTAAGCTGTACCACATCTTTCAAATAAATAATCGCCACATCTCTCTCTCTCTCTCTCTCTCTCTCTCTCTCTCTCTTGCTTCCTGCAAATAATAACAATCGAACTTATATCGTTTAAATCCTCTATATTCAAATAGAATCACTGATCGCACTTTCCATGCAGATTTATTGTGTACGTTACGAATATATATAGTATATATAATAGAAAATTCTTTAACGCGCGCACACATACACGTGCATACATTTAAAAGATAAGAATTATTGTTTGTAGGAGAGAAAGCTTGTACTATATAAGTTTCAGTGCCGGTTAAACTCTCACTGTGCCCGAGCTACTAAATTTTCATATACAAGTTATATGAAAATATGCAGTAATTATACGATACGTAACCATATATATACGAACTTTGATTTTAAAAATGGAATGGCACATAAATGAGGCTTGCCTTAAGCGAATAATTGAAAAATACGAAATTGGCACACCATCGACACCGGCAGAAATTGCCTCTCGATAATTATAAGTACAATGGCCAATGAAGATGATCTGTGGGCGCGCGCGCCTTCTCGGGCACCGTATCGGCCCTTCGTTCGTCTCCAACGCTGAAAAACTGCCGTTTCGCTTTCGTGCAATTACAACCGGATCTTACACCTACGGGCAGACGGCGAGGCGAAGTCTATGCGGACCGCACGATAACTCGGCACGAGCGATGATATGCAAAAATTGCGTACAGGATTGGTCGTCCGTCATTTAATCGCGTTGTAGGGACTGTACGTTGCATTGGCCTTTGTCCGCGGTCATTGCCTACGACTCGGGTAAAAGGCCCCTACGGACATCCCGATTTTTGCTAATGTTCTTGGCGGCAATGCTTTCGTTGAATTCTAATTGTAGCGCATCATTGCCGAATGCAAATTATTCGACTGAACGTCCACATTTATATCTCGCTGAAATTATTATAGCTTCGCAATCGCGAGCCCGCCGTCCATATAAAGGTCAAAATTATGAAGCTATATGGGATATACTTATATAATATGATTAATCAGCACCTGTTTCAATGTATATTTTTAGGGCAATCCGACTGTTGCTGTCGAGCTCGTTGCTGGTAAAAAGTATACGCAAATAGAATCTGGAACTCGGTACATCGACGGTGCCAATTATTCCCGACATTCGTGATCCAGCGCTGTTCTATACCTTTCTAAAGGAATGTGACTGTGTGTGTGTGTGTGTGTGCGTGCGCGCGTGTGAAGCGCGAAGCCAAGCTCGCAAAATTGTTTGCTAATACGGGAATTGCCCATACAATCATCGACGCCTTACAAAGCTAGCTTACAGATCTTGTAAATTACTATTACGGGAATATAAGCTGCATTCGTCCGCCTATTATAGTTAAATAATAGTTAAATTGCGAGCGATAAGGCGCGCATTGGTCGTTGTAACTAAAGCGGAACAAGCTTACGCACGCGCGCCCAGGCTCGTACGTAAGTACGCCTGTATGCATGTGCATTTACGTGTATTTTATTTGTTTGTGCGCATTGAGCGTATGTATTTTGGTAGACATGTATTATTTGTGTACATGTTTGCGGCAATCGTGCAGGAAACATTTCCGGACTCGGGCGTGAAATGTTCCTCGAATACCGTGCCTGCGCGCGCGGGAGGTGCGATCGTGGCCGATGCCGCGAGTGCAAATATAAGGTCTCATTTATGTGTGATATACATACACCTATATACGTATATGTGCGTGCGCGCGCGTGCGGGGGCGCGCGCGCGTGTATTTATGCATTAGGACAGTTGCCGATTTTGTTAAAACTCTATGAATATCTATATAATATATGATAAAACCTCAGCGCTATACGCATAATGTAATATATGCACACGCACGCGCGCGCCCACACGTATTCTATATATATATATATATATATATATAAAGTTATAATCCATTATCGGCAAGACCTTTGCACTATCGTCGACGCGCGCTCGCGCGCCAATGAAAATTCTCCCGCGCGGGGTGTAAAAATGCCGGCCTTCTTAAACCGCTCCCTTTCTCGCGCGCTTAATAATCTATGTACGAGTATATATATAGTACAATACGCGCGCGTAAATCTGAGCGAATTCTTTGATTGGGAACGTATTATCATATATATATATATATATATATATATAGCTTTCACTGCAATTGCGCGTGTATGATAAAAGCCGTTTACAGTATATCTACATATAGATATATAAAATGACTGATTGATAATTTTGCAAGTCTTCCTCTTTATTAAACGTTCTCGCAACGTTTGAATGGATAAATCCATTTATATGTACACACACACACACACACGCACGCACGCACGCACACGCGCGCGCATACACACACATGCATACCTGTAGGGAGAATGACTATTGAATTGGCTTATCAGTGGTTCGATAAGAATATTTCATATATATATACGCGCGCACACAGACGCACACATACATATACAGGGTGTTCCTAATGTTATTAATAAGTAAATAATGTATAGTAAAGTTTCGATAAACTATTATTTATTTATATAATGATAATTGTCAACTTCATACGAATGGAGGAAACACTCGTGTCAAAATCAGAATGAAAAAAAAAAGAATATATATCATTACCAGAAATATCCTAAAACCTAGAATAACTTTATTATATATATTTATGCAACGAAATGCAAATGACTTTCATACGTGCCTCCCTAGCTGTTTTCCACCCGAAAAACGGAGGGGGTGGGGGTAATACCGGGTGCAATAAAGTTCCCAGTCAGGTATATTATCGTCGCCCTTTCTACCTACCGATACCTGCTCGTTATTGCATCGCAAGATTACTATTTAGTCACCCGTTAGATATTTCCGTTACGTTCCACGCAAAGCATTTTCACGACCACGTCCCAAATCCGATTGTTCGCGGATTAGTTGACCGGTTTAATGAGCGGGATAACAGGAAAGCCGGGCACAAAGGCAGCAACGCCTTTTTGGGAAAGTTGGGACGAATGGTTTTTGGGCCGAGCGCCAGTCCTCGCCGGTCGGCGGGCGAACGGTAATTTGACTCTCGCCCAGTGCGAAATGATCATGGAAATACGTAGAAAAACGAGGCCGATTGAGCCAGAGCAGATTGCGGCAGGAAAAGTTTTAGCTGTTTAGTCGAAATGAATTCTAGGAGGGCGCTCGTAAATGCAGGGCCATATAATGCGCAAATCCTAACGTGTGGGCTTCGTGTACTTCAGAAATTTATTGATGTATGCACATACTATCATTCCTCGTCTCGACTTCGCCCGAGATAATAATTTAACCGATTTATGGAACAATGTTCAATAATACTATGTGAAAAATACTCTATGTAAAATTTATATATATATATATATATATATATATATATATATATATATATAAATATATGGTACATTTTCGTATTTGAAATTAAATACAGCGAATATACTGGTATCAACTGACATTGAAACGAAATACCACCTTTTGAAGCGGGTGCTAGCACCATTTTATACGGAGGCGACGATAGGTAAAATTATCTGCAGGAGTATGGATTTATACACAGAGGATTTTTTTACGTAGACATTCTTGAAGTCTTCGACAAATCTGTTAAACTATTATCTCGGTCGAATATTTTCTGTATATAAATTAAATATCATGAATATTTAATTAATGGTGCACGCTAAAATTGTGGTTAAAAAAATGATCTGCGAATAAGCACTTTATTGACAAGGACTTTTGGATATCGTTATTTTATCTGGATCCGACAATATATATATATATATATATATATATATATATATATATATATAGCATCGAAATTGTTGGTAAAGTAATTTCCTATTTGCACATGTTTTTTTTTTTATTCACTTTGATGAAAAGTCCCTGTCACGTCGAAGATAATATAGAATAATATATTTCGAATTTCAGAGCAGTTGATTCGGTTTTGTTTTTTAACTGTACAAAGAAAAACACACTTTCTTCATAAATTAGATGCAGGAGAAGTGTGAGAGAGAAAGAGAAATATATATATATATATATATATATATATATATATATATATATATTACATTATTACGTTAGAAGAAAAAAAATGTTCCCAAGATATCCAGGTGTTAGTGCTATCCGATGAACCTGAAGAACAAAAAGGCAAATACCGACTAATAATGTCTTTCGGACATTAATACCAAATTTGAATACGACCGTTCGAATGAGCTAGTCTCGTATTCGTAGTTTAAACTGATTACTTTGGGTCGATACTCGACATTGTTCAAGTCGCCATTCATTAGCCGCTGGTAGAACTTAGCGTTAAGAGCGTTAACTCTACGCATGCACGAAGTAGTTGAACTCTTTCGCTGCGCGCACCATACGCGCGTATAATCGATGCCGAACTTGGTTCATCATGTCCGCCAAACTACAATACGTCGCTTATAATGTACGCGCCCATAATTTATCGATAAAAGTAAGACGATCTACGACACATTTTATCGTGTCCTTCGAAATATAATATAATATGTATATTCCGAATTTCAGAGCAATTCGTTCAGTAGTTTTCTTGTTTATCGCGCACAAACAAAAACACGCTTTGTCTTTATGAGTTAGTATGATACGATATGGTATGATATGATATGATATGATATAAACAAGCGCAGTTGTTAGTTACGCATTAACATTCGCTCATTGGCCGACGAATACTGGCGAATAGGCGTAAAAGCTACATTCGCAACTGTTTCCAAAATGCGCGTACAACCTACGTGTTCGACTTACCCCTGCTCAGTATTGCTAATTCGGCCAGTCTGAGCAATCCGCACTCGGTACACCCTGTACACGAGGTCATCAATATAATACGGCGCGATTTTGTTTGCTTAAAATTTTTCTACCGCAAAGTATACATGAAAATACGTATGTATGTATATAGTACACGATTGATAACAATGTGTAACGTTATACATGATTTATCGTCTCTCTGTATTGTCATTTTTAATATTCTTATCGGCGACGATCTCGCGTTAGCAATAAATATTGCCGAACGAAGAGGCGGCTTTCGAAAGACTAATTTTACGTTATGCGTTTATTTTTGAGACGCTTTGAAAGGTGTATATCGTCTATCGTGTAATAGTCCTTGGTTTGGGATACGCTTTCCTCTTTTGTCCCAACGGGTACGGTAAATTCGTTTAATAAGAATATTATTTTATTCATTCTCAATACACAAAACAGAAGCCAAAAAAAGAACAATAAAACCAATTTATTTGTCAACATGTCTGTTACAACCACAATAGATATGGATGTAAACTTCTTCATATATTAACTTGCTTTATAATCCATTTTATTCAGGAATATATACTCTTCGAAAAAATTCTGACATACAACCAAAAGTTTCGGTTGCGTTCATCGTAAATCATGGGTCTGTAAGTTTGCCAAAAAAAAAAACAAAAAACGACCGAACAATTTTAATCAAAGCTCGAATCTCAACTTGAGGATAATTGTAATTTAATTTCCTGAATCGTATGTAACCGCACGGCCCTGTCATGTCTCCTTGAGTATCTACAACGCTTTATGAAGTTATACACTGTTTTCGAGACAGTGTATATATTCATATATATATATATATATATATATATATATATATATATATCACACACGTATAATGCAAACAGAGAACGCGTTTCACGGTTATCGGCAATCTTTGCGTTATCCGCGACAAGAGGTACATCACGAGGATGTAAGGTAATCGGCCTGATTAAGTTCACCGTGTGCGATTATATATATATATATATATATATATATATATATATATATATATACCTCCTGGTGATACCTGTGTGACGTAACGCCAAAGTTGACGGTAATAATCGTAAAACATGATTCGTATAAACATTGTTTACGCCACTTCAAAAACAACGTATGACTTCAAAACGCTGCGTAGAATTGCAAGGAATAGTTGTACAAATGTGATTTTGTTTTTGTTTCTTTTTTTTTTTAATTCTTGAAAAATATTATTGGGCTTTATTATTGGAAATTATGTAAATTTTAAGTCTAAAGATTATCTTCAACTTCAAGGTCTAGTATTGCGCGTAGTTACATTTAATCTACAAGATAAAATACATTTCGTGATTTAATTGAAAAAAGTGCTATATATATATATATATATATATATATATATATATATATATATATATATATATGTTACTATGAGCATCCAAACAAGTGAAAAAATAACCCATTCGTGGAGATGACTTATATTCGAGAATATATCTTGATCTGTAAATTCTGTGAGTACCATAGATTGTACACCGAGCGAGACATTCTTTCACAATTTATATTTGATTACTATATTGTACGAATAATATTGATCGCACAATTTTATAGATGTCCTATGTAATACCGATCAATTCAGATTTTTTTTTTAAATTCACATATTGTGGGATATTCGTTCTTGATTGCTTAGGATTAGATATCTATACGTGGCTCAATATAATTAAGTAAACATTTTTAGTATCTTTTTCTCAAAATCTTCATAGGAAAATTTGCTCTTTCCGATCATCATTACAATGTGACTATATAAAATTTCAATGGTATTTTGAGAAAATTTGAGGTATGCATTTATATGCATACTGCTTTTTTTGATTAATTTATTGAAATGATCTTAAATCGAATTCATAATTAGAAGTATCGAGTATCATTATAAATTTAAAAAAATTACTAATATATAGAGACAGAGAGAGAGAGAGAGAGAGAGACATCTTGACAACACTTGACAACATCATTGTAATATATTACTTTATTTATATAAAAAAATTATATATATAAATAGCTCGGTGTACATGTTATTCATAAGCGTAGCTATAAAATAAACGACATACAGTGACTAGCTGAGATTCCTTAAAGTAGAAAAAAAAATAGTACATTGCGCAACAAGGTGGGTGTTTGTCGCACGGATCGTGTTTGTCGCCCGAGCGCGGCATGAATGACAAAGGAGACGAGTGTGGAAATTTTTCTTCACGTGTGCGCAAAACTCGACAACTATATGGTATTTAGAATGTAAAACCTTCTTGCCGAAGTCTTTGGGAATACAGAGAGAAAAGGAGGGGACAAGGTTCAGGGGCGAACAACCCATACAAAAATAATTTTTTGTTGGTTTTTACATATCGAATTTAAGTTCAAAATTCTTCAATAAATTACATGGGAGAAAAACTCTTTGAAGAGGACAATATGCAAATAGGATGATAAAAGATGATATGCCTAGAAAATAATCATAGAGAAGTTCAATAATTAATATAAGAATCAACATTAAATAACAGGAATTTAAAAAAATAAGAATTTTGAACTGACAATGTTACAAAGTATAAATATAATAATATAATAGTACAATATTAACTATTATAAATACACGTTGTACAGTTATTTTCATTTTCTAAGATATCTACATCTATACAATTAAACAAAGAAATAGAGCAACATTCAGGCGGTTTTATTCTATTTCACAATTAATATAAGGGGTTCTAATCTAAATTCTCCTCTTTTTTCAGCCATACTCATGTATATCACTTTGTACACTATCATTATGATTTTTCGACTCTATTGTTATAAAATCATATTCGATACGGGGTCAGAATTTTTTGTGAAAATTTACTATTTAAGAATTTTATCCTCATATTGTCCAAATAAGATTTTATCAAATCGGCGCGTAAACTAATTACTTTGCGCACCGCGAGTCCAAAAATCGTGAATCACACACTATGGACATCTCAAACAGATATGGAAAGTCATGTTTAGCGTACGTACTTTTTAAAAAATAACATAGTCAAAAATATATTATTGTTTATGCATGTATAATACGTGTACGAAAATCAATTGTTGATATCATCTTCGTCATCTCCTCAAATCCCTTGTATACTGCGTGCGTAATAATAATATTAGAACCGTCTATATACAAATTTTACTGCATTACAAATTATATTTTAAACATTTTCGAAGGCAAACTTTCTAAAAATTACATTCGAACTTTTACCGTGTCCAAGATTTTTTCTTGTATAAAATTTAACGAATTATCTTAATGCTCTTTGTTTTTTCTTTTAATTTTGATTATTTTCATTCTGTACAAATTTTCCTTCAATCTCATCATGATCATTCTTATGTCTACATTTGGTTGTTTAAGTCTTTTATTGCTAAACAAATTTTTAAAAGACACGTTCCTTTTGCGGTTTTATTTTATTAAAATATTTTTTTAGTTAATAACAAAAAAAAAACTGAGAAAAATAATATTACCATGTAAGGTGTATATATATATATATATATATATATATATATATATATATATTTGTAAACAAAATGTAGAAGATATTTAATAATAATTTTTGAGGTTACGTTCGTTGCATTATTTTTATAGCAATATCAGTCTGTTACAATTTAAACAAACAATTTATTTATTATATACGTCGATCTAAAATATATAACAAATATGAATTCTATAATTCGAGGCACTAAAATATAATGATTTCGATAAATATTTCTTAATATTTCTTAATCTTTCAAAATGGAAAACGATACTTCACATTTGCATATTTCAATTTGGAAATCGTTAAATATAATAATAATATATATACATAATGTGTTATAAATAAATAAATACATAAATACATATAAAAATATTTGGCAAAACAGGAATTAGATAATAATTAATAATTCTTTGCTGTTACAAAGCTACGATAAGGTTGTTTGTTTCATTACAAAAAATTGCCGCAGTATAGTAGGTTGTATTTTCAATAGAGCGAAATCGATTGTTCATAATAATTGTCATAATAATTTTTTAATATATATATATATATAAATGAATGCTTTACGTTTGCTAAATATCGTCTATGGATTAATATGTAAACTATATCATGATCCTGCGTCGGGCATCGAGACATTAATGCTGATCATCGCATTTGAAGTTTCGCTACACATGCGTGCAAAATGATATATTTATTGTAAAAAAAACGATGCTATATATATATATATATATATATATATATATACATATATATATATATGAGTGTGTGCGTACGAATGTCTACGTATAATTATATAGGTACAATAATCATATAATGTCGCAAAATTACCTTCTTTTCGCCTTCTCAATCTCATATATCTCCGGCTCCTCTCTACCCGACACTTTTCCATCTAAAAAACGGTATCGAGCGTCACGGAGCTTGACGACGTTTGATAAACCAAAACGTGCGTGGGGCGAAGCTCTCATTAGTATAATGAATACAGATATACACCGACCATATTGTCTTAATCGATATAATTACATTTTAAATAAGAAAAAGATGTAATATAAGCGCGATAGATAACGATGCGCTCCCTCGCCTTATCGCGATTACGGATCGTTCTTTCTTTTTCATTTTTTTTTTTTTTTTTGTTTCTCCGCGGAAAAGGAGAAAAAAGAAAAAAATACGCTCACGCACACACACACACACACACACGCACACACTCGCGCGCGCGCGCGCCCACACACACACACAGAAGGCAAATTGTCGCCGTCGTCGCCGCCTGATCAACGCGCCCCGCGGACGATTCTCGCGCCTTTATGCATATATATAGATTTGGAAAATCAATAAACGAGACCCGTTATCGTGCACTGCACTGCTCGCGATCGCTGGATTTTTCCTCGAGATTTATCATATATGTATATATAGGTGTAATCAAGAGCTCGCTCTCCCGTTGACATTTTTATAAATACGTTCTCTCTCTCTCTCTCTCTCTTCGTTGCAATTTCGACGAGTTGCCAGGTAGCTCGGAAGTATATATATTATCGGCTTGGATTGTTAAAAACTTAAAAAAAAAAAAAAAAAAAGAAAGAAAGAAAAATACAGTGAAGAAGAAAAAACTCAACAACAAAAAAAAACGATCTTTCAATTTCCATTTTAGGAATTATACGATGCTTGTTTAGCAATTAGACCGCGGCACTAATGTACGCGATAAACGATAAATTGCACGATAACGCGCCGAGCATTATCTATATAATACAATATACCTGTCTGCAATCGCAATATAACCGAGCCGACAGACAGTGTTGCTGATTAAATCCTGTTATATGCATATTATATATGGATAATTATGCATGAATCTATATAATATATATATACATTACTCCGTTAAGCGGTTTGAATTTTAGGATTCAAACAAGAAGTGTCGGAACCGCGCTTCTATAAATAGATTTCACATAATCTTTTGACAGATGTCTTTGCGAACTCGCGGGGAAATCCCGAAAATTTATTCTTCTCTCCTCCCCCCCCCTCTCTCTCTCTCATTTGTTTTTTTTTCTTCGTTGCCTCGATCAACCTTGGAAACGTGTCGTGGTCGATCGTAAAAATTACGGTAACGAGGTTGGTCGTGCATTTATCTAAACTGAGGTGCGCGCAAATCGTTTTATAACGCGGTTATTAGTTATTTCAATAAGTGTATACATTTATAATTATTGCGTAGGTTGCAGCATGCGAGTTTGAGATGCACCTTATATATATATATATTCTTATAGTTTTATGAATGATACATCGTTTTTATGTTCCTATTGGTAATGGTCTATAGTTGATATATATTACAATATCAGCTTCGCTTTATTCCGCACAACAGCTTTTTCCAATAATTTAATTGGAATTTAAGAATAATTAAAGAATAATTTAAGAAATTTAAGAATAATTTAAGTTTGAAAGAAAAAAAATTAATTACATGTGCAAACATATACAGAAGAATAATTTCAGTCGGCCAACTAACTGATACACAATAAAGATAGAGCCTAAACTGCATATAATGCTATTGTAAATTTGAGAAGAATAAAATTTTCCGCTCAGAAATTCTATTGCATAAATTATGATTTATAAAAGAAACATAGAGCGTCGAATAAATTCACGAATTATCCGGCTCGTCGGAAAAGCCGCCGAAACGTCGATCAACTTTTTCCGAGCCGTCGGGAAGCGATGATCCGTGCACCCTTTACGTTCTTATTCAATTCTGGATTTTGCAAAGTTGCGCAATCGCATTTTTTCCCCACGGCGTTTAGTTTGAATATCTCGGACAACGACGGAGAGAAAAACAAATTTCTGGAAAAATGCGAAATCGACACGTTTGTCACATTTTATCCGCAACCTCGAACATGGCAATACGTTACGGATTCGATTTTCGACCCGAGCAATTACTTTCTGAGAATAGGCAAGGGGCAAAGATTTTTTTTTATCAAATGGAGCTTCCTTATATTTATTTTTAACTGAATATTGTATGAAAGAGCATTTTTGATCACCTTTGTACAAATAACTTTAGGTAAATAGTAAGGGAATACTTGATCCTCTTCGATACTTTACAATACATGATTTATTGTATGTGTACTATATACTTATGATACCTTTTCATAAATACAATAATATATAAGATTATAATTTGATTCCTACATAAGTGATGCCTATAATTTTGAATTCTATAAGTGATTCTTATAATTTTTCACTATTTTTTAGAAAAACGTGTAAGATACACCTATGTTAAGAGAAAAAGAAATCAATGATAATAATTTATCGAAACACTGAAAAATTTAATTTTATTAACAGGTTGAAACCCTTGAACATAATGCATTAAAGATAAACAAATGTTGACTGCATACATATAATCATTTTCTGATCAAGCATTACCTCAATGAACACGCATTATTTTGTTTTAATTCTATTTCTCATTATCCACACATTTCATTGATATATTTAATTATTTAAACATATTAATTAAATGAAATTTATATGATGCATTTAGATAAATAATCTGTTATAAGTTTTTCCGTAACATAGTGAACAATTATAGAAACATTAACGTGTTTATAAATTTATATATATATATAAATATATCTGATTGATGCATGTATAACTACGTCGAAGCGATCGGTTAGCCGGTCACCGCGAATTTTCCTTGTCAGTATTATAATTTTCATACAAGTATAAAATCGACTATTCGCGAGGAGAAATCCTAACGCGAAATCTTCTTGCGGCTCTCACCTGTCCTCGATAAACCCGAGCGCTTCCCTCGACGCCTAGTTTACGCGCGCGCGCGCGTAGCACACATATCGCGAGAAATTCGTATAATATAATCGCTGCATCGTGGGCAATTTGCCCGAAAATGGGAGGGGGGCGGGGAGGGGTGAGGTGATACCTCGTTAAAAGTCAAGAGGCAGGGAAAGGGCCTCTATAAGTATACGTATATATTTAAATATATCTATATATATACACACATATATATATATACCCTCTCAGGGGTTAAAGTGGCGTAGCCGAGCCTGCGGAACAGGAGGGTGCGCTTTGTGCACACACGCATTATATATATATATATATATATATATATATATATATATATTGGATTACAGGAGCGAGAGGGCCAGCGAGGTGTCGGTAGAATGCCTCCCCTCTTCCGGTCACCACGAGGCGCGCGGGGCCCCCGGAACTCCGAGGTTTGCCGGTCTAACGATCGGCGGGGCCTCCTCCGTGCGACTGATTCTCATGTATGTACTGCTTATATAGACGAGACACGTGTATATGCGAATCGCGCGTATATATACGCATGGTAACTCTCTTTATGTGGGTATGGAACGCGCGCGTGTGTGCGTGTGCGAAGAGCGCGGGACCTCGGTGATTTCACGCGCAACGGAGCGATGAAACGAGCAAGGGGTGCGGGAGGGGCTTCGCTCGCCTCTCCTCTTTTCGCTTTCGCCCCGTATAAATCAGTTCGACTATTTATCAGTGCCTCCCTCCCTCCCTCCTTGCCCCTCCTCGCTCCAGTCCCGCTCGCACAGCCGTCCGTATATATATATATATATATATATATATATATATATATATATATATATAAAAGGGGGTCTTAAAGCTTCTCGGAGGCACACGACGTGATTTTCGGCCGCGCCGAAGGATGAAACGCCACTTAAGTTAGGAGGGGGGAGGCAAAAAGCCGTGGAATCGCGGTAGCGCCCCGTCGTTTCTCGGCTGCTGTATATATACATAAGAGAAGTCGCTTAGACTTAGTTACAATGATAATAGGTTTTTATTAGTTTGTACCGGAATAGCGCCTCTTTTCCTTGCCTATCCTCTCCCTTGGATTTGGCACCGGTGCCCCATCAGATTCGAATCGGTGGAACGTGGTATGACTTATACACGCGAATCCAAACAGTAAAATCCGTGTAAACATTCCGCTACGGATTTATTGTATAGTTGTAACCTGCCAATGTCTGTATTTCAGCAATTACGGTGCTATGAAAGATAATAGAATTGTAAGAAATAAATTTCGCCTTTGAATTCGTCTAAGATTCATTGTCCCTTGTTCGCGAAAATTTCGGAGCTTCTAAGAAAAACACACAACACGCACACACACACACCCACCCACTAAATAGTCGCAATTTATATACAAATTCTTGAAACATAATAAATATTCTATTCTTTAAAAGTTATTTCCATGGGATAAAGTTCGAGATATATTTCTTGAATTTCCGTACATCTTTATCAGGTTTATTTTTCCATTATCCTAGACAGAAATTAAGATATAAGATTGATTAATTTGCAAAACTATCAAATAAAATAGTTAGTTATATATTGACATACATTTTTATTAAATATTATGATTATCACGTGTGTATTGATAAATGCGAAATGCAAGTCGCTGTGATGATGATAAAGATAAAATTTCGTCAATTTATTAACCCATTAACGTCCAAAACAGAGAAATCGTAACTCTGTTTTCAACCGTAAATCTATCACATATTCCACGGATATATTCAAAGCAAACATACTTTTTCTTAAGTATTTTTTTCTCAACTTTCCATTTCTGGTATCAGAATTGCAAAGTTTTAACTCAAAAATCCAATATAGCGACGTTTACAAAAAATTTTGCCCAAACTTGCACGCTTTGTTTTTGAGTAAAAAATCAAAAACCTTAAGTTACATAGCTCAAATTTTTTAAGGTTTTTGATTTTTTACACAAAAACAAAGCGTTATATAAGAAAAAGTTAAAGAATAAATAGTGCTTAGAATTGACCAAGAAGTATATCTGAGTTTTTTCGAGACGATTCGGTGAATTTTTCCAATTTGTCATAAATTGCCAATTGGCAAAAATAAAAAAGTTGCTCAAAACTCAGTGAAAAAAATTTAGACATATTCTTTGATTGATTCTAAGCAGTTTTTATCTTATTGATTTTTTCGTCGAATGCATTATATTCGAGAACAAAATTCGTGCAAGTTTGAATTTCTGGATTCGGGACCACACTGAATTTAAAGTACAACTCACTTATGCACTCATAGTTGAAAAATAAAGTTCCGTCCTCAACGTTAACACAACAAGAAATTGAATTTAAATAAAAAAGTATGGAAATTTTGCTTTTTTTTGTAAACGTCGCTATATTGGATTTTTGAGTGAAAACTTCGCAATTCTGAAACCAGAAATTGAAAGTAGAGAAAAAAATACTTAAGAAAACGTATGTTTTCTTTGAATATATCCGTGGAATATGTGATAGATTTACGGTTGAAAACAGAGTTACGATTTCTCGGTTTCGGACGTTAATGGGTTAAGATAAAATTGTAGAAAAAGTCAAGTACTTTTTGTGATCTTTTTTTCAACATTAAAGAAAAATTATTTTACGGTCGATTTTACGGATACGTTTTCTCAACAACACCCTTTGTTGACTGTTCAACTGCAGACAACTGGATTTAAACTGTCGCGTTGTCCAGAAATTGGATATTTCTCTACATACAGATAACCTTTGCCCCGGTGCAGGGATGCACGTATTTTGCATCGGTTTTACAAAAAATATACGATTTGTTTACATACAAGATGGTCCCACTTACTGAAACTATTTTTTTTTAAATTTCAATCTTTCTCAATTCTTAAATGTACAAGAAAAAATTTTTTTTTTGTTAATCGACACATATAAAAATTTGTATAAAGTCCAATCACAGAACAATGCTTAAAAAGATCGATGTTTCAAATTCCATCGACGACGTATCGATAAATTTTCTTTTAAGAATATCGATTAGAATTGCGTTTTAATAATTTTCTATATTTAGCCTTGGAATTTCGGGATTATCTTTTTTTACGGATTATATATTTTTAAGCAAAAACGAAAATAATATGCTTTGCAAATAAAACACGCCCCCATTCGGTTAGCAACGTCGTTCGATCGCACGTCGAAACACATATGGATAATGTAACTTTTACGTTGCGTAATATTAATTTAAGCCCGCGAAATACGTTCGATCGAATTTTTAAGAGACTTCGCCGTATGGAGCATCGACGATCGAATCTATAAAATGCTCATCACCATGCCGACTAATAAATCAATTTGTAATCAACGATGGCAAACCGATTGAATCGAGCAAAAAGTTTTTGGCCATAGCTTGAAATCCAATTCCACTACGCGCTCATTTGATTATATATATATATGCACACACGCGCGCGCGCGTTTTTATATAAATCGACGTATCGGCGGCGTGTGGGCGCAGAATCCGAATTGATCGAAAACTACATTCGTTGTCGAATGTATGACAATTAAATTTTCCGGCTTCTTCGTAGAATCATGCTCTATTGAGCTATAAATTCCAGCTAAATTCGGCTACAAATGTTCCACGGATGATTCTTTCTGAACAATTGCCCTCTGTGCGGATAGGGGGGGGGGATTTATCGGTTAATTATATATAAATATAAGACTCGATACATAACTTTTGTAGAAATAGAATATTTATCGTCTTCATATTTAATGGGGTGAAGTCAATCGCATACACAAATACCACTTATATCAATGGTTTTTCGGTACCTTTATTCGAAAGTCGTTTTTTAAATGAATTTTTTCCTAATGTATTTGTTATCTTGTAATCTTACTCGGAGGATTATGTTTCGCTGCACTTATAATCGCATTATAGTTTGATAGATTTAACGATTGAATACAGAATACCGACACCGACTTTAGAATTATGTAATTAGATGATAATTAAGAGCTTCGATTTGTTAATTATTCAATTATAACTTTAGCTTCTGGCTTTTGGATAATGTACATTTGCAAAATATGCGATCTTCAATATTTGAAATTGACGTTACGAAAGCCCCAGCTGCAGAGGCGTATTATATTCTTGAACACCATAAATATACAGGAAACTTTTAATAGTATTTGTTCTGAAACTTTGTACCGGAAAGTTATTATTGTTCCAGCTGTTACAAGCCAATAATCTCAATGTAAGGTTCAAATGTATCGTCATTACACTACGAGACGGCTATCTTCTAATTTTACGTTTTAAAATTAATTACACATCGATTGTCTAAAATAAGAAAATCATTTCGTTCGTTATAATTTCCCATTTGAACGAAGTATCATATTTGCTTGTCTATACACAAAAATACCGAGGATAGATAATTTTTTAAAACGTATAAATCATCTTTGAATGTAATTGTACACGGGTTTGAATCATGAATAACTGGAAGCTTATGAAATTATTTAAGTAATGAATTTATAATATATATATATATATATATATATATATATATATATATATAAGTATATATATTATATATATGTATATGTATATTTGAATCAGGCCGGTATTCATTATATAGTCCACATGTCGTATTTAGAATATTAGACATTGTACTGGTGGCATGATTAGAAAATATCCCGTTCTCATTCTGAAAACCAAATATATAATATTGATAAAAACTGTAATTAAGATAAAATCTATTAAAATATGGGCAACGAGTGGAAGAAAAAATATAGCCGTATAATGATTTGGTATTATTTATAGGTCTAAGAATAGTGTGAGTGAGAGAGAGAGAGAGAGAGAGAGAGAGAGAGAGAGAGAGAGAGAGAGAGAGAGAGAGAGAGGAAGAGAAGAGATGTACAGACAGTATAAGTATTGATATTTAATAAAAAGAATTCTAAATTCTTGTGAAAACCGTTGTTTGACTATGACAAATGCCGATTAAATTCGTGCACATTAATTATTTATGCGGAAGAAGATTTATTTTCATAATTATTTGAAACATATCTCTAATTATAGAGTTCATTATCATATATATTGTTGATAGGTGTACAAATATTTCCATTAATTTAATTATGTACATACGAACTTTTCTTCGTGAGTAATAAAAAAAAAAAAAAAAAAAAAAAAAACAATCCATTTAAATAAACGAAAAAATATTTAAATTCGTTCAAATCTACAATTTCATCGCGGGAGCTCGGAGCCGAGCTGTGGCGCAGTTGTCAGTAGTTATTAGAATGGAAGCCAATCGTCTTTGGCGTAAAAAGAAATAAAAAAAAAAAAAACAACAACAACAACAACAAAAATCTTGACCAACGGAACAATCGAACGGGCGTTCGGAGCCGAGAATTTTATAATTAATCGTTTATTAGCGCGCGACGAGACAAACATACGCGACATCGGTCCGTTTTTATACATGCTCATCTCTATTCGTAAATTAATCGAGTGGCTGCTCGGATGAGGGAGAAGAAAATGAAAAATTTGACTTCCTCCTCAAAAGTGCATTATCTCGGAAGTCGCGCGTCAGTCTCGCGCACGGCTCTCGTACTGTGAGCATGATTATTATATATATATATATATATATATATATATATATATATATATATATATTCATTCATCTTTCAAGCTCTCGCCCATGCTACAAAGTGTCCGAGAAACTTTTTATCGGGAGCCGATGCCAACAAAACGAGGAATTATTCCTGCTTGTGTAAATCCATCGTTGCGTGAAAGGATGAAAAGATCGAATTGCTGACACGAAAGCCGCTTATTGCAATGCAAGATATTTGTAAGGATATTGTTTTTGGCGATACACGAACTGTGGAATCTCTGCAATAATTTAATAATTAAAAAAAGAAAAAAAAACATAAATTAAATATCTAAGTATGCCGATATACTCTTATTTTGGTAATCGCTTCAAGATTTTTGTTGCAATTACAAGCATACCAATGGCAAAGACTTTGTAGCAAATCCGTGAAATTCTCAAAGTAAGTTAGTTTTTTCACGCGATCGATCTGAATGTAATTTGAAATAATGTGATTTTATTATATATATATATATATATATATATATATATATATATATATATATATATATATAATTTAATTTATCTCTCTCTCTCTCCACAATTCTTTTCATTAATTCTTTCTCGTCATTAATTTTCTATTAGTATCGCTTCTATAGATATGAGACTCCTCAACAGATTGATATACTTAAACGAATCTAGCAACTCGTCGAAGGTGTGCCTGGAATATATATATATATATATATATATATATATATATATATATATATGGAACGAGCAACAAACAACTTTAATTCACGCATATTTTAATACGCTCGTACATACATAATATTATCCCACGTATCATCACTCAAGTGAGCATCGTTTAAAGCTCAAAGCTCACGTAAGACACCTGGCCGGGGGTTCGCCTTACCACCCGTTGCATATACTTATATATTTCATATATATAATACGATATTATATTACACACACACACACACACACACACACACACACACACACACACACACACACACACACACACACACACACACACACACACACACACACACACACACACACACACACACACACATATATATATATAATATGTGTTACAAGAGCGCTTGTTGATCGGTGTTCCACATTCCGCTCATTGATATTTTTATATACCACACGTTAACTAAACGATCAGAGCCAGATGAAAGAATTGATCGTCCGTCAAAAAGTGGATGTAGATATATATATATATATATATATATATATATATATATATATATACAAAAGATCACATCGCCTGTCAAGCTCGCTCGGTCTAAGCCGAGAAAAATTTTCCGGATGATTTCACAGGTGTGTAAGTAATGTCCTAATATATATCGATTTCACCAATACGTGTATACGCATTTTATGCCTTACAGTATCGCCATATGTACAAAGAAGCTCTTTCAAATAAATGATTTTTCATATATAGAAAGCGTATCCCGAATTTTTTCAAATGGAAAAAGAGCGGCAAGGAGAGAGAGAGAGATCGTCGAAATCGTCGTCGAAACCATTATCGTGATCATCAACATCACGATAAATCCCTCAATGAACCGCATTAAAAGGATCAAAAGCGTCATCGAGCAACCGTTGCAGCAGACAGCACACGTATAAATAGATATATAATACAGTCCAATTCTTCGATATGAGGGGGGGGGGGCATGGGGAAGCGGACGAGGAGAGAAGAAGTGTCAATGTAGTTGTATGTAGAGCTCAGGGGCACCGCCGGTAATTTCGTCTCGATCGAGTCCCCGGGATCGGCAGGTGAGTGCCTCATATTATAAAAACCCGAGAAATAGAAAGAGAGAGAGAGAGAGAGAGAGAGAGAGAGAGAGATAGAGAGAGAAAGAGAGAGACTGGCTCTGCCGACAGACGGACAGCGGAGACGACGCGGACCGCCAAGCCGTTGGCGCATATGCGCGCATTTAGCGCGATGGCCCACCATCGCCAAAGGATACACACACATACATATAGATATATATGGAACAGATGGACGAGCCGCGAATGGGAGTAGAGAGAGAGAGAGAGAGAGAGAGAGAGAGAGAGAGAGAGAGAGAGTGAGTCGCGAGGTGAGGTGAGGAGAAGAGAGGAATTGGACTCGACGACAACAACGACGGCCGGCCGACCGACCGACAGATCGGTTGCCACGCGCGCGGCTCATCCCACCGGTGCGGGCGCGGCGCGGCGCGTTACCTCGGGAATGGAAATCTCGCGCGGGGGGATGGCCGCGCTCCGGCGAGTGTGCCTATAAGCTCATATATATATAACGGCAGCCAAAAGGAGGACTACCGTGGTCCGGAAAGAACTTATCCGCCGTGCCGGTTGCCCTTTTGTTGCTGCGGCGTGCTTTCGGAGAGTAGAATCCGCACGAAAGATATATATATAGCGAGAGTAGAAACAATAATTTACCCCATTACGTCGGAGGAACGCAGAACGTCGCAGCAGGCGCTCGCTTTAATGTCCTCAGTATATAAGGAGACGAAGCGAATTAATATATTTTTTTTTTTTTCATGCTTTTACACGCATACAGACGCATGCGCACGCACACGCGCTCGTATGATAATTTCGTACTTTGCCGATTCGGCCGTGAAACGCACAATACAGTCGTACATTACATTTACAGCGCGCTTATTCTCCTCGGATGGGAGGCGGCAAATTTTTTTTCGGCGAATCCAATCAAAATCTTGCGTACGAGCATGTCTTTAGAGGAAATTCGTAGGAAATAGAGCGGGCGTCGAGCGGACAGACTCGTGGAAAGGGTCGTATTTTTCACGCGTCCTCTCCTCTCCCCCGTCGATATATCCACCCTCGCCGCGTGATATTTTTCTCCCGTATAAAGTACGCCCGATCGTTTATAAGCATTTTTCAAAATCCACCCGTGCCCACAACTCCCCCCCCCCGCCACTCTTCCACTATAAAAACACGTGTTTTTCGAATGACATTTAAAAAGGCGTAGCGCGTTCACCTTACGTCATTTAAATGGATTGAATCGTTTCATAGTTATTTAAATGAGAAATCTATTATGTAAGTCGAAGTCTCAAGGCTATATATAACTATATATCGTGCATATACGTTGATAACATTGATATCGTTCATATGTCTAGTAAATTTTTGAATGCATCAGTACTTTATATATATATATATATAATCGTGCAAGTCCTTCATTAAAATCGACGAATTAGACCTTTTGTGCGATGCCGAACAATATAGATCGGGAAAATTCATTTTCGACGTCTTTAGTACGTGTGATTTTTTTGAACACATTCACCTGTCACCGTATGGGTAAGGTCACGGGGTCATATATTTATATATATATGTATATTATATCGGAATCGCGTCGGATCGTCCGTCAATCTTCCATAAATTCGTCCAGACTCTTTCGATTTCGATTCTAACGAATGCGCGTCGTTGTACCTTGCGCGGGGGATTTAATTATTTGACGAGACGGACGATTGTATTTGTCCCACGAGAGGCAAGCTTACCTTCGAGCGATGTGAGATTTTTTTCTTTGCGCGTCGCGCGAACCGCGAAAATCGACTCTCGCGCTGTCGGATACACGCGGTTGTTACAAAAAAAAAAAAAAAAAAAAAAATGAAACAATGAAACACTCGGAAACACGTCGAGATTCGTATGCGAAAAATCAAAAAATCAACGATCAAAAAACCCTTTGATCGTCCCTCGTATTATTTAAATATAAGTAGCCGATAAATCGGTGAGGCCGGGCATATTGTGTCTATTAAATTTAACCGAGTATAACTGAGTCTATCGCGCGTCCAGCTGTCTTACAATATTAACGTATCACTAATCATCTCGGTACAGTCAAATATATGGGGATTTGAATAAGGCGCCCCCATCGGGCACTGATTGGGCATATCACGCGCTATTCCTTGTTTCAATCCGAATCAATATCCGATACAAATATATGACGCGATAAGAAACGTTTCAATTTTAAATTATAATGAGCGATTGAAATGAATTTTTTTTTTTGATTGTCACAGAAATATCAGCCGTTACTATTAACACGATTCCAAATCATGATTTTTACAGCCAGACTGTAGCTTTGTGGACTAATTACCCAACAGAAGGGGGCCAATTATACACCATTGTCGGGGCAACAATGGAAATTCGATTATATAGCTCGAAGATAATGAAATTGAAGAAGAACGCAGGCATGCCTCTGTTTTCTTTCGTGCGCGCGCGCGCGCGCATGTGTGTGTGTTGATAATGCGAGAAATGTAGGTCGAACGAAATAATTATATTGATTCCGATTGGATACAATGTGTGTATAAGTAAAATTATTATTTGACATTAACAAAACAGTTATATATATATATATATATATATATATATATATATATATAATTATTATTATGAAATTTGCGTATAATATAACATTTCTATAACAACGGTATAATACAAATAACTTGTAATATCCCGCGATGAATGCAGAGAAGCATATCGAGAAAGACAAAGGCACCGTAGGCTACTGCAGCTGTTACGCATTATATATAGATTATATATATCGAAGTAAACTACCCAACTCGAACCGTCATCTACCACACTCGAAAAATTGGGGGGGGGGGGCAGAAGAAAAAAAATCGGAGAGATCCATAGGAACGTAAGAGCGCTACAGCCGTAGTTCCGGGTCCTGCGCGGTACAGGGCGCTTCGAACATGAAAAGCTCGAAGGCGTTCGCCCCCCCCCCCCCATTTTGGCGTTGAACAACGAGCAAGCGTCAGATCGCATCCTTCGTCATTTTTTACAGCGGAAAAAAGACGAAAATCGGCCGAACTCGACGTCGCCGGCCAGCCGTGTTATAGAAGCGCGCCTGCGCGGCGTGCACGCGATTTTGCCGGTCGACACCGCTTACGGCTTTACACGGTCATATATATATATATATATATATATATATATATATATATATATATATATATATATATATATACACGCACCATATATATACGTATATGTAGAAGGAAGCGATGACCCGTGCATTATTTCAGCGCCTTTGTGGATTCCCGAGGATCCTCACAGGTCATCTCAGGTAAATATATATATACATATATAACGACGTCGTCGTCGCGGGAAAGTCCCGGCGCTTGCGAGCTTAGAAGCGCCGGTACTCACGGAGCAGGAGGGCGGGGGAGCGAGGGCAACCTGTAGAATAACCTATATATACAACGGTCCTCGGCGCCCCGACCCCTCTCTAGAGACGCTGGTCCCAAAAGCGAGAGGGGTTGCGCCCCCTCTGCCTTCGCCGCGCGCTGTCGTTAAATCGAGAAAACACCCATATTATATATATATATATATATATATATATATATATATATATATATATATATATAGTCCTGTACACATATGCACACATTTACGCACGGGCATGCTCTGCTCCGGCGCACTTGCCGTTTCCGCGAGCGGGCGCACCTGACGGGGCGACGCCGCCGCGCGGGACGGTTGGGCCGAGCCCGCGCGTCAAACGGTCGCGCGTGATTCGGCCGCACATTACGTACACGCACATGCGCCTGTGTCTGGCCTCCTCGCCCCTCTCCGCCCGACTCCTCCTTGCCCTCGGATCGATCGGCGCAGGTGATCTCTCGCCTCGCCCTCTCTCTCTCCTCTCTCTCTCTCTCTCTCTCTCTCTCCTTCCGCGTTATATGTAGATATATAACGTCCTCTCGCCGACTTCCTTCCTCCTCGGCTCCGGCTCCGCGGCGCTACCGCCTGCCCGTACCGTTTGCCGTTTTCGCATATTACGCGCACGCGCGCAGATATAGCTCGCGCGTTAACGAGTAAAATGTCCACGCGAGCCGCTATAAATGTCAAAAAGGTGCAGCGCTGTCTCATCGTGCCTCTTGGTCTCCTTGTCTTATTTTTCCCGCCCTGCTCACAGTACGTATTTCCTTTTTTCTCCCGCACGCGGGGGCTCGTCGATACAGCCTGCACATATGTATATTATATATATATATATATATATATATATATATATATATATATATATAATGCGTACGGCGCCCCAACACGACGTGCCGCGCATATAAGCGGGCGCTCAGGTGCGCGCTAGGGTATTATACCGAAAGGGACGTTGGCGGTCGAGCAGAGAGCAAGCGAGAGAGATGGAGAGCGAATGGAAAGAGAGAGAAAGGGGATGAGGGAATACTAGGGCGAGCAGAGCCTCTCTATACGGCTCATCCTCGTGCATACGCGCGCGCGCGTCCGGTCGTCCCGCTGCGCGAGAGAGAGAGAGAGAGAGATAGTTGGAGATAGCGGGAGAGCGAGCGGAGATCGGTGCGGGAGGGGAAGGAAGATGGGACCCGCGATGTACGGCGTGTATGTATGCGTATATATATATATATATATATATATATATATATATATATATATGTATGTAAGTATGTATGTATGTATTTGCACGCGTGTAGCTCGGCGAGCGGGATGCACCTGCCGCGCCGGCTCAGACACCTGTTGACCGTTGCGAAGGCGCGCCGGGGCAGCGGCGGCGGCGCAAAACTCGCAGAACTCGCAACGTAACCGATTGCTCTCCGATGGCGAGCGCGCGCGCGCCCTCGAAACGAGAGGAGCGCCCCGAGGACGATTTTTGCCCGCGCGCGCCGTCGCTCGAGACCGACCCCCCCTCCTCCTCCTCCTCCTCCGCCATTCCGCAGCCCCTTCTCCGCCCCCTTTCGTCTCACACGCGGGGCTGTCTAGAGAGACGACCAACGACGGCTTCCCTCGCTGCAGTAACGAACAACTCGCATACTTGCTTGTATATATATATATATATATATATATATATATATATATATCCACGATTTTTCCGTTACGCCGCCGTCGCGGCCCGACGAGCTCGCGCGCGCTCGTCTTCGCCGCGTTTTCGAGGATGTACTTCGCCCCCCCCTCCCTCCTGCGCCATCGCCACGTCTTCCCTCTCGACCCCAACCACTCTGACTTCTGTCGTGCGTGAATTACGACACACGGTGTTAAGGTGCGCCTGTACAGCCCCCGCGCACGTGTGTGTATATATAAGCAGGGGCTTTCGTGACGCCGCTGTGCCACTTTTCTCAGATTTTCACCCTGCTCGCGGGTAGCACGAACAATATATATATATATAGATCTGTGTATACATTATAGGGGGAGGATATAATTAGGGCTTAGGAGCGTGGACAATGGAATGGTGGTATATTATAAACGTGACAACAGCTCGTAACTCTTTAATTTGCTCCAGGTTTATTGGGCCTTTGAGTATGCACGTCGATTACATGATATAATATCTACATATATATACACATACATAAGGCTAATGGATCTTTCATCAAGTGTTTAAAGCGTAACTCCCAGCCATTTTTCACCTTTCCCGCTGATAACCATAAATTCACACGTGCCTGATTTCTTTTTGTGCAATTGTATTGAAACATTGCGTAGATAACAAATTGAACGACATATGGATCCGTTCAAAAGTGAGACGTAAAAGAAATTGATGATCTATACAGGAAATAGAATTGTACTACGATTAATTTAATTCTGAAATGTACGATAACATCCACAAATGGATTTTTTGAGTTGAAGGTTTTTTTTTTTTAAACTTATTATTGTAATAGTTAAATACACAACTCGGCACAAGCCCTGGTATATGTAACACTTCTATTATATAAGATAAAAGAATGAAGCCATAAATTTACCATCACTTATTTTTATCATATATATGTATTTCTTTTAATAACAAATAATATTAAAAGATTTCCATTTTTTTTACTAAATATTTGAATACTGTATGAAAAGACATTTCTTTTATATATAGCTAAATACAATAAAGTTCAATCATGAAATACTTTATAATTTTAAGATATCTTGTTTTTTGTTATTCAAAATAATTCATACTTATGATTATTTATTCAGGATTTCCTTACCTTTTCTGATCTTCTAAGGTTTTCTTATTTTATTCTTTACCCAAAAACGATTAATTTTCACCGTTTTAGTAATTTTATTTATCAAAAAAGTTTGACCTGACTGTTTTTTGTAACATGTCGCTATTAAAATTATTTATTATTATTATTATTATTATTATTATTATTATTATTATTATTATTATTATTATTATACTTATTATTATTATCATTCTTGTTGTGGTTGTTGATAATTAAATACAAATACTATAGCGCATTATGAGGACACATGTATTCCAGAATTTATCACCTAAGTTATATCAGTTTATAAATTCTTTGAGATCTTCTTCATTTCCTCTTCTAATATACGAGAATGTTATTTCATCCTTCAGAAGACAGTCACGTTTCAAAGGTAATAAAAAAAAAAGAAAAGAAACAATTCACCCATCCTATTTCACCGCGGCCACTCCTTGTGACCGCGGTTCGCGCAAGACCTCATCGGACAGCCAGCAGTCACTTCCCCCGCGGAGTACTTCATATATATATATATATATATATATATATATATATATAAATATAAATATATAGATATACATCAATGTATGTATTGTATATTTGCCGAACAATTGGCGCGGACGCGCTTACAATAACCGCGAGCCGGTGCATAATGCGCGCGTCTCGGTGCGTGCGGCAGCAATAAACAATACGAGGAAGAAGGAAGAAACGGAAGAAGATATACATATATATATATATATATATATATATATAATACATAAGAGTCGGCCGCTGGTCGGGTTAATTACTCGTGCGAATTCTCTCTCTCTCTCTCACTCTGTCTCTTTTTCTCCGTCTGTCTCGATTATACCACTCTTTGCTTGCGTGCCACGAAATTCGGCTCGCACTCCTCCCACCTCACCTCTCTCGCTCTCTTTGAAAAGCGACAGAGGCGCAACGGCAGCTGAGCTCGCGCGCGGCACACGCGCCAACAGCCGCTTCGACGTAATTTCGCTAAGAGGAGGCGGCAGCAGCGACGGTCGTGGCCGTTGTCGAGAGAAAGAGGGCGAGAGTGAGAGAGGTGGAGAGAGAAGCGCGCGCGCACGCGTGCCCAGAGACGGACACACATGTGTGTGTGTGTATATATGTATATTGATTTCACGGTTTTCATATGCGAGGAAGAACGTGAACGAGAGGGGGAAGGAGAGAGGAAAGGAGGCAGCGGGAGCAACAGCAGCAGCAGCAGCAGCAGCAGCAGCAGCGAGAGCAGCAGCCCCCTGCGCAGCAGGTGCACCGCAGGTGATTCCTTCGTGCCGACGGAGCGGGCGCGCGCCAGCGCCTCTCTGCCCCCCCACCCCTCGCCGACAGTAGTCTCGCCTCTCTATCTACGGAACTTCTTCTTCTTCTTCTTCATCTTCTTCCTCCTCTCTCCCTCCCGCCCCTCTCCCGACCTTTTCGCCCTACTGCTTTTCCAAACATATCCAACGGCTTTCTTCTATCCGGCAACCACCACTTCCCCCCCCCCTCCCCATTTCGCTTCGAACTCGAGGCAGGATATTACGGGGGCATCGGTCGTCGGCCGTGGCTTACTCCTCGAAAAAGAGTTCGAGATGCTGGGCGAGACCCGGCGCGCGAACGACAGATGACGCACGACCGCGATCTGCGGGGCGCGCGCGCGCTTCGACGAAAGCCGGGTCGGAGCAACGGCGGCGACGGTGGCCTGCAATAGCGGATTCCCCGTCCATTGTCTCGCTTTCTATCCTCTTGCCGATTCGCTTCCTATATATATTTGTATATATATATATATATAACGAGATACTCGAAGTAGCGGACGTTTCTAACATTTAACAGAATTATAGGTTGAATTTATGTCCAGCAATGAATCTATTATATCGACATCCCATACCGTTGCCATTATAATGGGATGGTGATGCGAGAGCGTTGCAATCGTTAGGTAATCCCGCCCTCGTGAGACCATAGCAATAATATCCCATCCCACCAAAAAATTAGCTTCACCAAAAACAAGCTAACAATGGGCTTGTAATTTATCAACGACAAAGAGGGCGGTTTTCTGTCTTAGTGATTGTTTTCCAGCCTCGTTCGTAGTATCGGTCCTTGGTCGATGAAGAGCATTACACGTATACGACATTTAGATACATGAGCAAAGGTAAACGCGCCAGACTTTTGGAAAGATTCCAATTCTTACGAAAACTCTGCCTGCGAGACACCGAGAAGTGGATGTGCCGATGCACTGCTATGTTTCCCCGCGTGTATTATTGCTCGGTTATTTAGCTGGATCGTTGATTAGAACTGGTCTCTTATCCACAGAACGCCTACGTTGGCAATAAGAACGGTATTAGGCGGAATTATCGCGTCGCTCATTTCTTCGCGCGCTTCCCGGAATATCTACGGAATGCCTGCTCTCCGTAGGTGCGCGTCCGCGACGATTTTGCGAGAGGGATGCCAAGAGAACTCGTTTGTTTCACAATGCCTACCGAGGCGAGGATGATACTTTTTTTTCTATTCAAGTCAAAATCAGGTTGATCTGAGAATAACCTCTTCGCTGAGATTAAACTCAACTTCCACTTTCAAGCATTTACATCCAGGCTCTTTGGCGCGATAATCATATGATTCCTTCCAGGAAAATCTCGTGGTTTGCTGTTCAACTGTGCATCGATGATTTACAAAGATTCGACCAAATTCACGTATTCGAAAAGATATTGGGTCAAACGAATATTTGACGGAGAGACCATTTTGATGGATGAAGTCGATTGCAGATCTAGCGCTCGGAATTTCTTACGAATACCAAGTACTATTTAGTATGTGCAATTGGAGTCGGCATTGGGAAGAATCATTCCCAACACGCTGTAAAAGTAATTCTCGACTGCTCTTTCTGATAAAGTATGCAACCAACACAGATAGTGGAAGGGTTGATGGAGAAATAGAATTTCATGAATTCGATTAACACCAATCTGGGATATAAATGTTTAAAAGCTTATTCATTTACGTCGTCCATACATTTTATTTGGTTTTTACTTGTTGTGAATGTACATTGAAGGGATTTCTGGACCTAATGATTCACATTATGTACAAGTGCACGATATATCTTCTACTTCACCAGCTAATAAATATCTATAGTAAGTATTACTATATGTATTTATAATTTAAGGGAAATGTAAGAGTTTTTGTTTCAATATAATTTTAACTCAGTAATCTTTTTCTGCTTAATTTATACAGGGCCCTTATATGATTTTTTCATTCTTGTATAGTACATTTTTTCTATTCTATTATACATACATAAACATTTGATTGATTTTATTCTAAATTTTTTCCGCACGTAAAGATGCGAATACAATTATACGTCTATCTATCTTTACCTCTTCGTTTTTGAATGGGGCACTTGGGGAGGATTTTCAATTGTTGACGCTCGTAAAAGTTTACCTAGAAATACATACACGGCCGTTCATCTGGGACATATAATGAGATATTTATTACCGCCAAAGAATCGAGTCTTCGATTATGTGCTGCCGTTGATCCTTGGCAATCGTTATAGGGCGGAAGCAGAACCGGATAGTTATACAGTATAGATACACAAATATATATATATATATATATATATATATATATATATATATATATATATATTGCGTGTGTGCGTATATAATATACTTGACGAGTTGATCGCTTGTGCGCGGGGCTATAATATACGGATTGCCTTTACGCTTTTAGTGCCTCCGACCTCCATAATTATACATATACATATTGCAAATTAAGAGTATCGGTGAGACAGAGTATGTATATTTACAACTTTTCGAGCCGGGGCTACTGAATGCGCCCGAAGATATATATATATATTGTTTTATACCACGCGGTGAATGATATCCTGCGATGTCTTATTATACCTGTCGTTCGTTTATTCATCATATGATTAAATCTAATGCGTACAATTACGTCGATACTTAGATGATAAAGAGATTTATACGATTAGACTCAGAGGAGTGCGATTATTACCATTTCATATATTTATACAATGATACACTAAGAAACATTTTGTTACATATACGAGAAAAAAAAGTTTAACAAAAAAACACTTTTTTATTTTTTCTTTTTTATTTTTTATCTATGAATACAGACTCGAAAGTGTGACACGAGTTATTTAAAATTTTTATATATAAAGTAATGAAAACGTTACGAGAGTTGATACTACCTCTTTGAAATTTTGGAAAAGCACAGAATGGCCATTTGTGTCACGCCCGCACTTCTGTAATTTCATTCTTAACAAACAAAAAAATGTATATAATAATTTTTAGAAACGAAAAGTTCACACTATCAAGAACTCGTTGTCGCCGTGGCATCGAACTCGTTTTAAAAAACATCGTGGCTCGTGCCCAGTGATAAATTCCCGTCAGCAATCCACACATATGCGGATCATTCTCCCCCCTTCTTCTCTTTCTCTTTCGCTGTATGTGTATGTGTGTGTGTACACGGCATGGAGCGCTGGAAGGAAAAAAATGTTGATCCAATCGAATCTCGAACCGCATTCTGATCCATTGATTTGCAAAAGCGCAGCAGGGCGCTTCATCGTTTATATTGTGTGTCGCGCCGTGTCACCGGGGTATGACCATTCGCGCACTGGTTAAAATCTGAAATTATATATATATATATATATATATATATATATATATATATATATATATTTATATATGACACCAAACTGCTATATACACCTGATTTATATTCAATATCCGAGCGATATATGTAAATGTATGCCACGCTTACACCAACTCCGTAACGCCAGGGCGTTAATTAAAAGTTGCGCGTACATATGAAAATCCCAATAATTGACGTATAATGTACTGGGAGCATAATTAAATTTACAGGTTTAACACGCTTATTGGGTATATTGTGCATGTGCCATACAGTCGTAAAATTCAACTCCGTTGCACGACAAAATGTATCCGCGGTCAGACTTGATGCCCTACCATATTTTCAATGGGTGTGTGTGTGTGTGTGTGTGTGTGTGTGTGTGTGTGTGTGTGTGCTTGTATACGCATACATGCGCAGGCGCACACACACATACTATTCGACGCGAATGACGTTGCATAAGAAAACTAGTCGCCGACTAATTTTTTTTTTTCACCAATATTTTGTTTTCTTCTTATTTTCAATTTCCAACTGGATCGACCGAATTTTCCGGGCGAAAGACGAGGTGGAGGAGGAGGAAGATGGGAGGAGGAGGAGGAGGTGGAGGAGGAGGATAGGAGGAGTAGGCATAGCGGCAGCAGTCCGCCGATCCCTACCAATCCGGTAATATCTCGCACCTGCTCGCACGGCCCGGCGGCCCTCGCAATTTCGTGCCGCGGGGCTTCTCTCGGGGGTTTATAATCGCTGGCGTCGCCGGCGCGCGGGCGCGCGCACACACGAACAAAGCCAAACCGGCGCACCGGTCCGTCGCGACGCGGCGACGGCGGCGTGCCCGGCCTTTTAAAAATAACGCTCGCTGCTCAAACCGCGCGACTCATCTTGACGATCGATTTTTCACCCAAACGAACGGAAAATTGGAGGAATTGTTTGTTTTCTTTGTACGTCCAGTATATACAAAGGCCCTGAGAATTGTGGAATGATTTATTGAGTTCGCTCTTTAAAGTCTTCTTTTTTTTTTCGTTGGCGTTTTTGTTTTTTTTTTTTATCTTCGTCTTCTTCAAACTTTATATTTAAAGGAAATTAATAGAAAAAGTACAAGGCTGTATTGGATGAGATTACGAAATACATAACATGACAGGTGTTATAATCGTGAACATACGAGCCGCGCGCGCCTGCGGATCGATCTATATATAATAAGTATGTATATATAACTGCACATTACTGCGCGTCCACTCGCTCGCGTGAATCTCGAATCCGTCGTTATTTGTCCTTTGTAATACGTAATAATCCGAGGGCAATAAGAAAAAGAGCGCGGAGATGTTGCAAAAATGTAGCGGCGATTCTGTCGCCTCCGAGATAGGATAGGACGAGCTCTCCCTTCCGTCTTCAAATTTCCGTGAACGGGAACGGCCAATCGTCTCACGCATCCTCGCGCGCTCTTGCGACCGATTCGCGTACATCGCAAAAGTGGAACTTTCCGATTGTCTATTTTGTAGATGAGAGAGAGAGAGAGAGAGAGACACAGAGAGAGAGAGAGAGAGAGAGAGAGAGAGAGAGAGAGAGAGAGAGAGAGAGAGAGAGTTAACAGTATAATTGAATAGTACGCATTATATTAGGTTTGTTTTGTTTTTAATCATCCGTTTGATATTAAATCACAGAGAAATTAAGAAAGGACGTAATATAGATTGTATTATATAAGCAACTCTTTGTAAGAGTTACAAAGTATAAAAATTAATTAAAGAAATTTAAAAAAATCTACTAATAATCATAAAAATTATTTTCACTTTGATTTTTTGTGCGAAATTAATCTTGAGTTGTACAATACATTATCATTATTAGGGAAGGCTTGATTGAGTTGTAAACGAAGAAAAATAAATATATTGAAATCGAACAGTTAATGTCGAGCATAGATTAAAACCGTTTATACTCGGTTACATAAAAAGCCACCCCCAAACAGGAAGGGCAAAACTAATCTGATGTCTGGAAGAAATCGCAAAAAAAATCCTTTTACATAACTCCGAGCATCAAAGTCGCGCAATTTCGATTTTTCGACGACTGTAACGTTAAATCTCGTTAGGTACGTAAGCTCATTATTTGTCTCGCTTCGCTCCGTAAAACGTAAAATGTCCCAGGAGTTTAATAATCAATTGTCGCGCTCCGGTGATGCGATATATGTAATTTATTAATTTTTTTTTTTAGCTCGAGGCTGACGTGATCGATGACTTCCAACTGCACGAGATAACGCGCTGGATCGATGAGTCAAATTTAAAAAACGTTTTCGGTATTTCAATTATTAAAGAACGTTCATTGATAATTGCATACGCGATCCGAAGTGCACCGCCAGTCATTGAATGCTCGATTTCACCGTTCTTCCGCCACCGTTCGGCCGTCCCATGTTTAAAACGCCCGGGATTCGTCCCGAGCCTGTACGTAGAACGCGATTTTTCTAAATTTTGAGGAAGCAAAAAAAAAAAAACATCAAATTAAACACGCTCCTCCTAATTTTGCTCAACGAGCGTAACGATTCGCGCAATACCTCGACCCTCGTACTCCTCGACCAACTCCGAATAAAATGGGCCATTATCGCGGTCGCTCTTTTTATATTTCGCGTAGGTGCGGCGGCTGGATGTTCTTCGCAGCGAGGAGTAGAACACGCCAAAAAAAAAAAAAGAAAAAAAAAAGAGGACGTTAAGCGGGATTCGATCGGTGTTACAAATCGCCTCGAACGCATAAACGTGTAAGAAGCGAGAGGAAAAAAAAAGAAAGAAAGAAAGAAAGAAAAAGACGAATTACAGCACAGCTACTGTTAACAAAGTAATACACCGGGGGCGCGCGAACACCGTAACGAATCTCCGCTGCTGCGCCGCTAAATTACTTAATTTCCAAAACAAAAGCCCGCGAGCGTCGCGTCACGGCAGGCAGCTAGAGAGAGAGAGAGGGACGGTGAGCGAGAGGTGAGCAAGAGAGAGAGAGAGGGAGATGCATTTTTACAGTCCCAAGGAGTACTTATAGGCACTGGTATTGTACATTTGTATATACATGTTTGCGAGGACGGGGGCCTCCCGCGTGTCCGCAGAAGGCGCGCGCGCGCGCGCGCACCTCGTTGATGAGGATGGGCGCGGAAGGGGATCGCGAGAGAGGGAGAGGAGGAACGAGACGGGTTCCGAGAAAACTATAATGCCGCGACGCGACGCACGCGCGCGCGCGCGCGCTTGGCCCGTCCCGCGCCATCGGTCGCGGCCGGCTATACATTAGCACGCCCAGCGCGCGCTCGTTAACTCCGATCTGCCGCCACGGGAGGAAGACGGATATATATATATATACATGTACAAGAGTAGCCGGGAGAAAAACAAAAGAGAGAGAGAGAGAGAGAGAGAGAGAGAGAGAGGAGAGAAAATCGCCTCCTGCGCTCGGGCCGCGGTCTCCCTGATGATGATGGCGCGCGCGCGCACATGTGCCCTCCGAGCGTGCGCGCGTGCCGATGCAGAGGGAGAGGGAGAGGGAGAGGAAGAGTGAGAGAGTGAGAGAGTGAGAGAGAGGCGGATGAGGAGCTGGAGGAGAAGGATGAGGAGGCCAAAGAAAGCAAAGGCGGGAGAGCGGGAGAGAGGATCGACCGGCGAGGACGGCGCGCGAGCAAGGTGCAGGCGGTGCCGCGGCGACGACGGGCGGCGGTTGGCCGGGGCAGCTGATCTCGAATGGCAGCAGGTGGATATATATATATATATATATATATATATATATATATATATACATGTACGCACGTGTATACATATACGGCGGCCAAGGAAAGTGCGGAGCCGCCGCACATGCGGGGAGTATAATATATTGAACAGAGAGAGAGAGAGAGAGAGAGAGAGAAATGGAGAGCCGGCCGAGGGCACACGTATGGAAAGGTGGTTTACCAAGTGGCTCCTGGCATTGTTACCAGGCGAGATACATACGTATATATATTATAGAAGAGAGCGAACAGAGCAGGTCGCGAGCCGCCAGCCAATGCCGTGGATCGTTCTTCCTTATATATACGTATCTCTCTCGCTCGCTCCTTATGGCGCCCATTTCGCCAGATGGATTTGCTATGGAAATATATATATATATATATATATATATATATATATATATATACACTTGTGTGTAGAGGGGCAGAGAGAGAGAGAGAGAGAGAGAGAGAGAGAGAGAGATCGAACTTTTCGCGCCACCCGCGGCCCGATTGAGACGCTGCGCGCGCGTGCGTCGTGCGCGCGGGTGTCGAAAAGAAACTTAACCCGACTGTTCTCCCGTGCAGGCTGCCGGCGGCCAACAGTCGATTCGATCTGTTTCAAATACTTATTATACACGAGCTGAAGATAGATTATGAATGACCGCTCGATCTTTTACCGATATTAATCGTTCATTATTCATGTATCAAATCAATCTATAATTATATACTATTATCATATTATATACTATTATTTTCTATATACACACACACACACACATATATATATATATATATATATATATATATATATATATTATGTATGTTCATAGAGACTTACGTAGTTCCACTTAAAAGTTTTTTCTCGTAAACCAATCTTTCCCTTCTTTTTCCTTTTTTTTATAAATCATCTGATACAGATATTAAAACGCTTTTAATACACAAGTTTCAGGTATTACTTAACATATTGACTGGACAGTAGCTCTCTATCGCTTGGTCAATTACAATACTTCGCAAAGACCCATGCCAGCTCTTCAATTTCAAAAATCTTTTTAATCGATGTTAAAAAAATTATCCTCGGAATTCGAAAATTGGTAAGAAGTATATAATTTAAAAATTTATTGCGATCGTCTTAAAATGATTAATTTGCTTCTGTGCCGTTATCGATTAATTTCAATTAATTTAATAATATATTGTAATTATTATTACAATATATAATAGTATTATTTCAATAATCTAACAAATATGAATAGGAATTATATTCTTTTTTTTTCTAATTATTATTTACTCGATCATTCATTTTTTATTAAAGCATTGATCGAGAGATATGATAGAAATAGTGTATAAACTTACTTTTTGCAAATTATCTTGAGCTTCTACCGATAGCTGTATATATATATATATACATATATATATATATATATATATATATATATATATATATATATATATATATGTAATAAGAAATCGAATTATAGATTCTTTATAATTTTATAAAAACGGTATAATATAGTTTAAATTGATTTATAAAACTGCATAGAATTCAATTGATACAGAACAATAAAACTTCAACTTCTGCAATACTTGATCATCTCAGAAATAATTTATAAAAAGAACTTCACAAATTTCGAATTGAAATTTATATATATATATATATATATATATATATATATATATATATATATATATTCGTTTAAACGTGTATTAACTGAGCAAACAGAGGCGCTGATAAAATCTTCAAAGATCGTATATGAAAAAAAAAATCTCCTCCGATAAAAAGTGGTTGATAAAAATAATTTTTTTTCAAAGAAAAATGTTTACCTATATATCCGCTTTCATTTAGATAAATAAAACGAGAAGATAAAACTTCGTACGTGCAGTCAGCTTTTACAAATCATTTTTATAATTATTAAATTATCGAGGATTAAAAAATCTCTGATTTTATGACAATCTGTGATTATGTAGAGGCATTGTTATGTAATGCTTGAATTACTTCGTTTTTTTTTAATTATATGAGGAAAGAGAGGAAAGTAATTAGATATATAAAACGGGGATGTTTCGTTTAGAACGAATTATAAATCGTTCTGGTCTTACGTCAAAGCAATCGTTATATATATATATATATATATATATATATATATATATATATATATATATGTATATATAGATAATTTCATGAGGAATTCAAAAACTCTCATTATGGATAAGCTAATCTAAAGTTTTCACTGACGTATACGTGCATAAGATACAATTGGATAATAAAATCGCGGAAGTAAGTTGTTGTGCTGTAGATAGCAGTTTCACTTATCGTTTTCTAAAAAATTGTCAATTCTCATAACCTCTGGCCAATTTTAGTTGCCAATTTCGAAGTAATCCTATAATCAAGACGTTAATTAAATGAAAAAATTTCTAAAATTACAGGCATACCGATTGAATAATTAGCGTATTCACCATACTGATTCGATGACGCGGATTGAAATTGCATTGTTCGTATATACCATCCGCACAGCTCTTACTTATTCGAGTAAGAAGGGCGCATCGTGTACATCTGACGCGCGGCCGAGATATTGAGCGAAAAATCGCCCGCCGCGTCTCCGGCGCGCCGATAAGGCAAATAACTCCCCCCTCCCCTCCTCCCCACCACCCCCGACCCCACCGCGCAACCCTGGCGCGGCAGCCGCAGATGCCCCGAGGGCGTCCCGTCTCGTCGTCGCCTCGCGTCGTCCGCGGCGCGCGCGCCGCTCGGGCCGTATGCCTACGCATCACCTGCTGGTGGGATTTCTGCCCGTCTCCCTCCCCTCCCCCCCCGCACCGCTTTGTCGGCCTCATCGCCCGCGGCGAGGGCGGGAGGCGGGCCGCTGCTCCGCTCTCCTCTCGGCCCGCGCTGCGGATCTTCCGCGTGTGTGTGTGTGTGTGCGCGCGCGCGCGCGAAGATCGCGCCGGCCGGTTACGCGCGCAAGGCCCTATATCTCCCACATCTGCGACGGCGGCGGCGGCGGCGAGCGCTGGGCCGAGCTCGCTCTCGGCCGCCTTCGTCTATATAGATATATACGCATATTTGGCGCGGGAGGGGGGAGGGGCGGCGGCGAGAGGCGCACCGCCGTCAACCGTATTGGAGGTATTATAATGAGCGCGAGCGGGTCGCGGTTTGGGGGTATATTTGGGAGTGTCGCGACGGAATGAAAAAAAGAAAAAAGAGAAAAAAAGAATTTGTCTCGGAAGCCAGTTGAAGGGGTCGGTTTAGCGCGTTCACCAACTGTATACTTTGTGATTGCTGGTCAACTGTAATATATCGAGATACCGTACCTTGCTCGAAAGGGTTGAGCGCCAGTACCCTTATGAATCCGACTTCTGAGATTTATTACCCTTTTGCAACTGGCTTTTGAGCTAACAGTAACTTTGCCAATGGGCTTTTGAGAGCGCGTACCGTTCAAATCGGTATCAGAGACACTATATATACCTTTCCCAACCACTTTTTTCAGACACCTCCTTGAACTGGCTGCCAAAGTACTCTTATACCACTAACATCGGAGATACTAACTTTTCTAACAGAAATGTAATGTAATGAAATGTATAATATAATAAATGAAATGCGAATGAAATACTATACCTTTTCCAATTGGCTTTTGACGTACTATAGTAACATTAGCAAACGACAAAATATGTAAGAACCAAAGTGTTCTGCTCTCTTTTCAAAATCCATTTTTTATTGACCCACGAATATTTTTTAAACGTACGGATCTCTCGAAATTCGAGTAAGCGAAAAACACTAAACTGAGAAAACCATAGTGGATAGTACATTGTTTATCAAGTGTACTTTCAAATTGCGCTGAGTAAATTTTGTAAAATATTTACTTATTTACTAATGAAAATTTCAGTGTATTTTTAATATAATTTTAGCAATGATTCCTTAAATCCACATCAAGGAGGCTGAAATGCGTTTTAATAAAGCGTGGCAAATATTCGCCTCTATTGAGAAGCTATATATAGCGTCATTCCCTTTGCTCAATCTCTTCCATCGGCAAGATCGAGAACAGCTTACACGTGAAAGCTTAGCGCGCCTTAGGATTATGCCGATTATGCTTTCATTTGGCATTATTCATGTATGGGTAGTAGAGATTTAGAATGCGTATGTATATATATATATATATATATATATATATATATATATATATATCCACCATACATAGTATAATGATAATCATGAAACGTGAATATAACATCTTATAGTACGAATTTTTCACATGATAATATTGAATTTAGTTGTACAGTATAACAAGCGAGTAGTCTATTTATCTAAAATAAAATACAAATATAATATTCTATATACTTTTGAAATTATTCTCAACTAATATTGTTTTTTAAGGTTCATTTGAATTATATAATGCCGGTATTTCGCATTATGTTTCTTATATTTACAAGCGTTATTTTTATGAGGATTATTCAAGTTCAAGTGTATATCTATATATATATATATATATATATATATATATATATATATATATATATATATAATAAAAAGATATAGATAAAAAATATGTGTGTATATACTATATATTAGAAGTTAATAAGAAAGATACATCGTATAGCATTGAGGTGATTACTTATCAATATGTAAATAACAGTTTTGGAAATGCGCTTTTGATAAAGTAAAGGTCTACCTAATTTAATTGTAATTTAAATCGCTCAATTTGTTATTTTTTTTTGTTGTTGTATCTTTTATCTTGAAAACAGCGTTGAACAAAAAATCATTGGAATTTTTCCACCTAATAATTTTAATTTCTTCTAAGTACGAAATATGTGTGCGCCCGTGTGTGTGTGAATTTTCATTTCTTTCAACCTCTTCCAAGTTCTTTTAAGTATTTTAATAATGATATTTGACAAACAAATGTCTTGTCACAAGGACGCAGAATTAATAAAAACGATTACCTTAACAGAACCTAAATATAGTATCGAAATTTTTCTATTGGCTTGAACTGATAATTGGTCATTTATATGAAGCTATAGAGAATGCGGTGTATTAATATATTTCAAATATAGAAAAGAAAAAGCAATTCACTTCGATAATCGATTTCTATGATTTCTACGATTGCCTATCGCCTTTTCTTATTGTTATAATACGCGAACTAATTTAAAATCGTTAATAATAATTTTGGAGAAAATTGTATTATTTTGATGATAAAATTATGGCAACAATATAATTAACTTTATCGATACTTGGAATAAAAAATGTTTACAGTACTGCGCCGGATACATAAACGTCAAGTTGTAATAATAAAAAAAGAATCTGTAATAATAACAATATTTTAGATATTTTTCAATATATATATAATGTATATATATGTGGAGAATTAATAATTCTTTCGTACAATAAACTGCTCTTTATCGTTTCCTTGCAAACAGAGAATGGTTCATCGAACCGATAATTTACACCGCGTTAAGAGACACCGTCTGGAAAATCAAGCGGGATTTCCTGGAATATTCGTATGTTCGAAAGCTGTGACTGAAAATTTTTTAATTCGATAAGCCAACTTAAAGCCTCTGATAAGCTCAACTTGTAAGTAAGAATGAAAAATCTTTGTACATATAGAGGTAGAATTTTTCAGAATAATTGAAGATTAGCATTTTAACGCCACGGGGGAGCATTGGAAATATACTAGCATAATCATATAGAGCGTAGTCTTAAGAAGTGAACGATTTTCGGGAGAAAAAGAATCCAGAGGCCAATTTTTCAGGGGATCAAAGAGATGTGTAGAGTCTTAAGAATTATCCGTGCGTTTCAGGACTTCACTCTTGGCCTTTATTTTTCGTTTCTTCAACACTTCGAACTTTTTCCACCACAAATGTCTTCGAAATCGGACAAAAAAAAATTTCACAAAGCCAGAGAATTTTCACAAAAGCGATTCGTCACATCGATGTGTCCCTTATGCGATTGAGTCAAATTTGAGGAATTGACTTTATCGGGATTATAGGAAAAAAATCTCGGGGTTTCGAGTGATTGAGATAGATACGTAAATAGGGCGTTTCGCGTTAGTTCGCCCGCTGGGCTCTACGGTAAAACGACAGGTAGTCCAATCAAGGACGTACGGATGCTTGATTGGATGATTAAAGACGAAATCTTAACAGCACGACGATATTTAAATCGCTCGAGGAATGCATCGTCGCTTCGAGAAAGAACAATTGAGAACGGATCGGAAGCACGACGGCCAGAAAGGTCAGATAGGTGTCTGCACGCTGCGCGTATATCAGACGTATGAAAATCGCGGAATTCGCGTCTTTGATCGAATGGAAGCCTATGAGCGGTGTCCGAAGAAAAGACAGAGCTTAATCTCGCCTAGACGCGCCGAGGCTTCATTCCCGAAATTGCGTAAATTCATTCGAAAAAAGTTCAAATCCTTCGAATCGCCCGAATGTTGTTAAAAAATTCAAAAGTCTCAGCCCAAAAGTTTGGCGTGCGCGCGCGCTTGCGTGCGTCGGCACATTTCGATCGGCTCGAATAGTTGGGACGTTCGAACTGCTCGAACGCCGCTCGTGCGAGTCGCGCGACTGTCAAAAAATTTATTCCCATCGGTCCCGCGAGACTCTTGTCCCACGGACCTTGTCGGTCAAAAAAAAAAATTAAACCGATTACAGGACACGCTCGCAAGGACGAGGCGCAATTTGACACTGGAGCCCTGCGCGCGAATACGGAATCATCGCTCAATCGCTCCGGAAAACTCGCCCTCAAATTAATCGTCGGCCGCCGCCCCGCGACACAATGCAACACGTACATATATACGTCCGTTCCAAAGCGCATCCTCGGTCACGCGCTTTCCCACCCTCGTCGCGCTCGTGAAGCCGCCGACGACCCGATTTCCACCCGAGCAACCTGCCTCGCCCGCGGGCCGCGCTCGCCCCCCTCTCCCTCCTGGCGATGAGGGGCGGAGATGGGGGGGGAGGGGGAGAAGGGATGTTCACGCGCGCCCAAAGAAAAGCCGCCCCCTTCGCGCATCGCTTAACGCGCACGTACGTGGCCGCCCGCTGGGCGAGCGCGAGCACGCACACACTCGCGCGCACAATGGCACTCCGTCCGACTTGCGGTTTCGTAACGTCTTCGCGTAACTTGCGCGCGGGGTGGCTTCGCCTGCTCTCCCCCGTCCCCGTCTCCCCGCCTCCTCCTACCGAGCTGGCTTTATTATGAGCGCGGCTCGGCCGTTCCCATAGGCGGCGCGGCGCGCCCTGGCCCGCAGCGCGGCTCGTCCCTCCCCTCCCCTACCGCCCTCCCACCCTCCAATCCTCCCTCGGCCTCTCTCTGTGAGTCTTTCCGTTATCCCCGCTTCCCATGGACTTCCTAAACAGTGACTTCCTTAAAGGAGAGGGCAGATGGCCTATTAACTCGGGGGGCCCCGATGGACACTTCCCAGGAGCGGCGGCGGCGGCGCGGGAGGAGGACGAGGGGGTTCGGGACGCTAGGAGGGATACGGGGGCCCCGCAACGTCTTTCCGTTGGGGCCCGAGCGCGCCCGCGCACTTCCTCCTCCGATCGTCGCCCATCCCCACGCTGCGCCTTTCACGCTCGGCCGCTCCGGCCGAAGGAGCGAGATACGTATATATGTGTACGCGTACCTGTGCCAGGGCAGGTTTGCGTAGGCGCGGAACGCGGAACGATGCACTTGCGCGCCGGCGAGTCGTTCGGTTTTAATCGCCTCGCGCGCGATGCGGCCCCGTCCTCTCGCGACGAATCCCGCTCTCGCTCCCTCTCTTTCTCGCACGCGCGTACGCGTACGCGCCTCGTTCGTTCGCACGGTGTGGCAATTTTTCCCCGGCGCCAGTGGGGCTGATCTGGAACCGACGAGGCGGCTGGAACGTTCTCCCTCGCCCCCCCCCTCCGCCCTCCTCTCTCTCTCACTCTCTCTCTCTCATTCTCTGGCCCAGCGGGAGGGAAGCATCGTCCCCGCGTCACGAGTCCAGCGGGTATGGGCGTGTGAGGGACGGGGAACTCGAAAGCAGGGCATTGTTTGTAAAACGCGTAATGGAGTCGTTCGTCATAGGGCTCGACTCGATTTTCACGTGGAGGGGGTTGGGGGGAAGGGTGCATTTGCATTTAGTTTCGTTCAAAGCCGAGAAATTTGCGTACACGGGCTTTGACGCGCATTAACGTGGATTATTAGCGGTAAATCGCTGGGAGACAGTGGATATCGTCAGTTCTTCGCCATTCTCACTCGATATATGGATAATGTAGTTGATGTCCAATTACTCGTTGGCGAAACGCTAGGGACCTGCGCTATCTGTCTTTTGATTCGAAATTTTGAAAAATCGCCCCTATTTCGGATTTGAAGAATCGCTGAAAACAAGAATGCTTTTTTTTATTGTCCCTGGATTATATTGGTTATATATTGGTCATAGGCTGGATGGGAAAGTGTTGTTTTAATTTTTAATTTTGGAGGTTACTTTTTGTTTGAAGAAACCGATCGTAAATGAGACCGCTTCGTATTCTCCAGGACCTCAAATCTTTCAATTCTTTTTTTTTTTTTTTGAGAATTTTTAAACATGTATCTCTATTTTTTTAAGACCGCAATTTCACCTTCTTCGACTTATTGATAGTTCATTTTCAACCTAATTCAGCTCTTATTCCTCAGAGAAATGAAGTATTACGATATTTTTTTTAAGATTAATCCGAAAAAAAATAAAAATTAATAAAAGTTTTTATATATATATACATAGATATCTATCTTTGGCTCAGTAAATACACACCTTTTAATTGCTGCTCGTCAAAAAATTATTATATTTATAATACGTATTATATTTGCACCATGTCAAAAACCATATTTTTCTTAATTTTAAAGTATACCATATATATTTCTTATATAACGCATTTTCGATTCTCGGTTATATATGTATGTATGTATGTATATATATACATTGTAATTATTCAAACCTGTATATTCGAGCATTAATCTTACTATGACATTAATCTCCACTTTACCGTTGTATCACTTTCACCCCGCACAAAATCTCACACCCATGTAACATGTATAGGCGGTTGGGCGAAAAATCTGAATTTCACCAGGTAAAGCTATAGATACGGTAAATATATCTACGCTCCTTCTCTATAAATAATTAGTCTCGTATTTCCAGTTTGTCAACCGATAAAAATTGTATATATATATATATATATATATATATATATATATATATATATTACTTCACCTATACATCGATATATTATGATATTATCGATATATTCACTTGACAGATATGTTTTGACAGTGAAATTATATTCTTTATTTCAGAAATATTCTTTTATCTGTATTATTTTTGCTCTTTTTCACTAATTATTAAAAAGTATTAGCACTATTTCACATTTTTTATTATTGTAATTACCGATGTATAGCTACGCTAAAAAGTAATATTTAAAAGGATCTAAAAAAAATATTTATATATGTTATTATTATTTGAAATATTGCAGGAAAAACGAATTCGCGGATCTTTGAGCCCGTCGAGCGTCTGAACCTTCGCCCAATCCCAGCGAGTCCCGATTATTCTTGGGCAAAGGCGATATTCCGCAATCCTTGCGCGCAACTCCCGATTGCCGCGACGAGCGCGCAAGGCGTGACGCGGTTTCGCGGAGGGAAAAGTAGAATTTCGGCCCATGCGCGAGCTTCGCGCTCGCGCGAATCGTAACGCTATCCAGAATAGTTTCTTAGCGTATCTATGCGCCAGCACAATGAAGTCGAAGGGGACCGAGACCCATGCAAATATCACGAAACTTATATACCCTCGATGAACGCTGATACGACGGCATTGAAATCTTATGTGCCACCGGGACTATCGATATATTAATATTCGTTCTAAAGTCGTTTTATGGTAGAAATAAAAACGCTTAAATTTCTAGCCCAATCGAGCTCAAGTACGTTTCGCAAAACGTAATGGAGCCAAAAAAAAAAGAAGAAGAACCGAATCGCATCTTTCTATCACGAATACCCGATTTGCGAATATTATTTATATCAAGAAAGATGGTTAGCCGCGCCTATTGTTACGGCCGACATCATCGGGAAACCCGTCGATACGGCTAAGCCTTCAAGTATACAATAAGTATATATATATATATATGTAGATATTATTAAAATACGTCTTACACGAGTGAAAACCAAACGAATAAAAGGCCCAAGAAAGATCAAAAATATATACTATATTGTGCAATACCTACACACTTCCGAACCCATACTCGTAATGATCGTATGGAAAAAATCTCGTTTAAAATGTCAAAAAAAAAAAAAAAAAAAAAAACAAGATAAAAACAAATAAAAAAAAAATCTTCGCTCGCACTAGCGGCTTATCCGGGGCAAGCTGTAGCAGCGAGGAACCGCGCTCCATATCGCGGTGTGTAAGGGAAGGGCGGCGGCGGCGGCTGCGCGGGGAGTGAGGGTGGAGGGGAGGCGACGGAGGGGAGGAGAAGGTCAAGCGGGCTTATATAGAGCGCGGTTGCGGCGGCAGCGACGGCGGCATCATAAGAGGAGGCTGAAAAGATATGATCTCCGAGCGCGCGGGCGGCTCCCGTCTTCAGCGTGACTCGCGAGCGGTGGGTCCTATATATATATATATATAATCCTATAGTGCGGAGATCGTCGATCTTGCGTGCGACTATATATATATATATATGTATATACGTGCGAGCATTGCAATCCTTTGACGCAGCCGCGGCAGCTATGTCTGGGCGAATGGGAACTAATGGGCAATTGGGGGATTTTTATTCTTAATATGACGCCCGTAACAGTTATCACTTTTTGTTCTTGTTTTTTTTGCGTCGTTTGTTCTTTTTTATGGATCACTTCGGAAACATAAATAGACCGATGTTAAGTAATATAAAAAAAAAAAAAAAAACAATCTCTGAAACGCAAGCATTTACTTTGCTGGTTTTAAGATTGGATTGTGTAATTAGTTTTGAATACTGGCGAAAGTTTGGTCTAGAATGAGATGCTCCGATAAATATTGTCGCCGCAGCGATATTCTCCGCAAATTTAGACTTTGAATAAAATTCATTTGTTTCTCCATTTTAATCAAGTTACTTCGTCGGAATCTTGTATAGCTTTATTATTATGCGAGACCAGTATACGAGGATCAATAATATTTTATTCATTCGATAACACGAGGCAATGTAAACCGAAAAAAATAACTTGCAGTATAGCTGACCGAACTTCTCCTCTCATTGATTCCTTACCACGCTGACTTCAAATTGGCAGGGAAGTTTTCTCTGGCGCATCGAGGTAGTTGTCCGGTTCTGCAGAAAAACTCCGGGGGGGGGGGGGGGGGATGAAAACTTGAGAATGTCGGAGAACGTGGATTTGGCTTGTGTGAATTTGAAATTTTTGGGGAATTAGGATCGGTGAAATTGGTTGTTATCGGCGAGCTAAGCGAAATTCTAGATAGAATATTCTATAGGCCTTGATTTCGCGGTCATCTAAGTATCCGTCTTCGAGAGCTGTTGTATGAGGTGCCGTAAGATAGTGTTTTTATTTAATAAATAAAGAAAACTAGCGTTGAAAAAAAATACACGAAGAATTTCCGTATTTACGAACACAACAAAACTCCGCAAAAACTTTAATTAAGATATAATGTAGCAGTAAATAATATTATATCTGAAGATCGCATTTTCAAATTGCGCAAGTGTTGATTAATTTGAATCTTCGAACGGCAATTTAGTAGAATTTTAGTATCAGTCTAGATAACGGTACAGGACTATGCTGAAAAAAATCTACGAACAGACTAAAAATTCTATTTATATACTTAAATATACATTTGCCTTACACGTTTATCCCAAGTGACCATTGTCACAAATATTTCATTGGAATTCAAGGATTACATTTGTGACATAGGCATTCGTAATACAACCTAATGTTGTTTCATAAGGACTAAAATAATTGAGCTTAGAATATATGCGCACAATTATATTTTTGCATTATCTTTTATTCTGTATTAAAAGGACTGGATCCAAGAACTTAGATTTAGGACCATAGATCCAATATGATATACAGATAAATTTAATGAATATTATATATATATACACACCATTTTTGACCCTACAACACCAAAGAAAACTTCATCGTTGCTTTTTTAGTACCAAGAAATTTAACTCTCCCATTGGCGTCTATTGTCGCCTCGAAACGGATTAAAAAGACCACGGGCGAAAAGGGACTTTTGAGCGATATTTTATAATGTATTGTACCTATGTATTAATACATACAGAACGCACGCAGGTGAGCACACGCATTCAAAGATCGACACATACACCTATACACAGAGTCCGAGGGGGAGCGAATATCGGCCGTAGAGAAAAAGAAGGAAGAATAAGGCGTCCTGCGAATGATGGGAGGAAGAGGGGGGTCCAATGTGAAGGAGACGAAGAAAAAGATCGCGACGCACGGTGGAGGCTGGGGCGAGCAGACCCGGGGGGTGGGGAGAGCGCGTTACATTGTCGACGAGACGAAAGGATGAATAGATCGAGAGAGAGAGAGAGAAGCGCGCGCGATCGCGCGGCAGAAGCCGCGAGGAGAAGCAAAGGAAGTAGAAGAGGAGGGGGAGGAGGAGGAGGAGGAGAAAGTCGCCGTCGCGCCTATGGCATATAATATAATCCCCCGTGCGGGGCCTGTACACATATACCATCCCTCTCGTCATCCCGCTGAGCGGGATATACCACATACATATAAGCGGTATTGTGAGCATCGCTAGTGCTACCGACCATAAGAGAGATACGGGATACATCTCACACACACACACACACACACACACACACACACACACACACAGAGGACGGAGAGAGAACGAAAGGGGGATCGCGAAAAAAAAATTCTTTGTCACCCGTCCGGAGCCGTGACCTCCATAATGCTATACCACGTGTGTAGGTCGCGCGTCCCATGCGAGGCCATGCTCGCGATAACGACGTTGCATCGGGGTAGGACTGGAGCGCGATATAAGTAGAGAGAGAGAGAGAGAGAGAGAGAGAGAGAGAGAGAGAGAGAGAGAAGAGAAGAGAGAGTGAGACTGAGATATCTTTATTTTCTGAGCAGTGTGTTGTTCAATTTCGAAATACATTGTGTAGTTGCATGAAATAATATTATGGCAATTTTCGGCACTACAAAATCGATGCAATGAATCATGTTTTAGATTAAGAAACCCATTAATTAATTAGAAAATCAGAAAAAATAGTGTATAGTAAGTTATAAATCAATAAAGCTGTGATTGGAATATGTAATTAAAGATAATATGTACAGATTCGTCTTTGTATAGGAGTCCATGAGGCTCGTACCTAGTGTGTCTGGTAAAGAAATTTATAACGTAGAAAAAATGCTGTTTTTGAATAAACTTTACACCGTTATTGTTATTTATCCAAGAAATCATTGTTATTATTATTTTAATTCTTATTATACACCGACAAAAGATCAATTGGTCTCCTCAGGAAGAGATAATTTCTACAAGAACAAGTAATATGAGCAATATTTTTGAAATATAATGTTTTATCTTTTGCTCACAGTGCTACCAGTTACGCGGGCGGCAGTGACAAACAAAAAGGTTGTCTGTTGGCGATATAAATATAAGCCCCCTTCCTCCCCCGAAAAGTAGACATGAAGACCCACAAACGCCAAAGACGACCCTGGACATATATATAATAGTTGGTAGAATCTGATAATATATTTATTACAATACTCAATTTTTACAAAACCGATGCTCCATTTTGCTTTTTATCTTAACTCAAATTTTCAATTGAGATATAAAGATAGTATATCATTTCAATAAAGCGGTAATCTGACATTTTTAAAATGATTGGGCTATATGTATGGGAGTATATTATGAAACAGCGATGAATGAATAATTATCAGATATTTTGTTAAAGAGTAAACTTAGACTGATTTGTTTCAAGTTCAAGTGACAAAGTTAAATGTAAAGCAACGTTTTGAGAGACTGTGTTAGATGTCATTCAAGCTTGGTAAGGAATTCAAAAGTTTAGAGGAGGAACTATTACATGAGCGATGAAGCGATTCAGTTCTGCAATAGAAGATGACAGGCCGCAAAGCATCTTCTCACAGATTTCAAAGTTTTATACATTCTTCCAATTTCTTTATAAGATTTTTCGGTTGCTGATTAGCAAAAAGTTGAAACAGCAATCATGTCTCGAGATCTTTTCTTCCTGCAACTACTTTTACTACTACTTACTACTTTTACCACCCTAGTTTTCGGAAGAGAACATATGATCTTGCCTTTGAAGCCCGAAAATATATCGCACTCCTGTATTTGAAATACGTTGGAGTTTCTAGTTAATTTCAACTAATATGTTAGTGAGAGTGAGAGAGCAATAATATAATTGAGGGAATATCAACATCTGAACTCAATGTTTTCTTAAATTAAGTGTTCCCTTTTTACGAAGATATAGAGTACGATGCATCGGAGAATTTGTTGTTCTTTGTGTAGAACTCACATTCTCTTTCCGGGCGAGTTTAGAATCAAGATTCACTCCTAGGCTCTTAATAAAAGTTCCCCTATAATTCTTAATAATGTCATTGCATTGTATCACTGGGTCTTAGGTATTTATATAAGAATCTGATATATTTCTCAACAAATTGAAGTAGGAAGTGGAATCAAAAGCATTTGCTTTCGCTTTTGATGTGTTAAGATTCGTAGAATTTGTGGAGGTCCAAGTAATGATTACGTTTACGTGTAAGGTAAGACGAATAGAATATTCCAATATTTCTTCTGGAGGATAAAAAACATAAATTTGTAAATATTCTAAATAGGGTATAAATTTTACTGCACTGGTCGTCAGGGGTTTATTTCACTTACGTATAGGAAGAACAGAAAAGCACTCGCGACAGACCCTTATCGAACACTCATTTATTGTTAAGTAGGTGGAGAGTAGGATACCAATTCTGATATGATCTAGCCCATCGAATGACTTGAACTGAGCATCCCAGATATTTAAGTGTGTCAAAAATATAGTATGTTTGACTATAAAAACCATTAGAAGCAGTGTGATTTTTCTGTCATATATTCCTTATCTAATATCATAAAGAAGTTTAAGCAAGGCGGTTGAATCCTTTATAAAAACCTGATTTCATATAGTCAAAACCTTCTCTTGCTTCAAACTATTCGGAAAGTTTTTGGTCAATTCCTCGAGTATTTTTTATAGATAATTTAATAAAGTCATATGCCGGCTTTCGTTAGGAGTTTTTCGCCTTTTATTTTTAGAAGCAGGTACAATATGAAGTGTTCCCAATAATCTGAAAAGTACCATTAAGAGAGTGAATCGTAAAATAAGTTTGTTAAATGTGGTTCAAAAATGGAAAAAGTCGTTTAGATTATGTCACATGGAGAATCATTTACGTCGTTTGTTTGTGAGATCAGTGACGAGAAATCTTTAGTAATTTATTAGAAGATAATTTATTAGAAATTTAATAATGTCAATAATTTATTTAATTCAGAACTTTAATAATTTATTATAAATCTTTAGTAATCAGTTATTATGATTTAGGACAAATAAATCTTGCCCAATGTTTCTTCCTCATTTGCCTATGGAAAGAAATAGTCATTCTTAGCTATGGATATGTTGTAATGTTTTGTGAAAATATCCACTAAATATTATTTTAATTTTATCTAAAAATCATTGATTTCTGAAAGCCTTATATGACGGCACTTATGTCTGGCTAAACTTAAACTAGATTCTCACGTAGAAAGGTATTTAGTAGATTTGTTACTTCCTCAATCTTCAAATGTTCTTCAAAAATCAATCAGTCGCAGGATTTCAGAAAATTTTGTAATATATCAGTATTCATAGAGTTAAAGTTAAAATACGAAAAATGATGAGTTTTATACACGAGCCGATTTGATAAATTTATCAATCAAAACGAATATTTCGATTAATCATCATTGGGCAAACGCAAAAACTAGGAACTATCAGACATTTATTTGTCTTAATTTTTTTATAGTTAATAAGCTATACAAGATTTATAATATTTTTGGGACCAATATATATCACGAGGGATGGAAAAAAAAACTTTTTTACAAAACTTTTTCAAGATAAATTCGATGTGAGCTAACAAACATTCAGCAAAAGTAATTTAGAAGACGATTTATATATCAAAGTAAAGATGATAAATCTGTTTCACTCAGCACAATCAGATTAACTCATAAAAGTCATTGCCTTATGCTTAAATAGGTTCATGAAAGACTAATTGACTGACGCCCAGTTTGTTACCTATCGATCAGTCTCCATATTGAAGTGATTTCCTGAAGTAATTGATTCGTTTACATAATGATGATGATAGGTGTTGATAAATCTATACATCATCCGCGAAGATCATATATTTTAAGCATAGGGTAGTGTAAGATAGATCATTTATATAAATCAGGAGTAATAATAATATATCTCTGTTATACTAATTCCCGATGATATCGATAATAATTCCAAAACCATATTATATTCATGGATGGCTGCTGGAGTTCGAAAATTATCGGAATCACGTTGAGCGAGAATATAGCAGATGTAAATGAGAAATGGAATTAAAAACTTTGGTAAAATAAAAAAAAAAATAAAAAAGAGAAAGAAAAGGGAGGCCGAAAGAAAGAGAGAGAAAGAGGGGGGAGGGTTACGGAGAACGGTTTCATGAATCGATTTTGGTTAACATATATACTTGTCTACTTGATTTACTTTCTCTCTATATATACGAATGATATATGGAGACGATAATCTGCTACCTCTACGCATTGATTCAGAACATTTTTACTGTAATTGAAAATGCAGCGCAAGTTTACCTCGACTTTGTAAACTGGCAAATTTTTGTTATAATTTTTTTAATCGATGTTATATAGATAATTAGTTATAGAATATCGTGAAAAATAAAAGCTCTAGTATAATATTGAGAGCATGACGATTTTTTTGAAATTCACGACTCATCTAAGCTGGTCGAAATGGAATTGCCTATTTTATAAAAAGAATCAAGGCTATAGAAATGGGAAATTACAATAGGAGCAACAACTAGGAGGATTACTACACAACAGCGACAATAACTAAAGCAAAAGCTACAACAAGAACTACAGTAATAGAAACAGCAATAATACCAATAACACTAACAACAAAAACCATTATAATGACAATAATGAGACAAGTACACTTTCTAACTCAATTTCAACTCCTGTCAAAGGAATTTACGTTTCAGGGAAAATAAACCTGTTCTATGCCACTACATATGTTTTCACTCAAATTAATTAACATTTAGAATGGAAATAAATTATTGCTACAATGTTTCCTCGTGGGAGACTATTTATCGCGCGAATAATTATAGATTGCCAAACAAAATAAAAAGAAGAAAAAATCTCGTACTGAAATTGAAAGTAGCACGCGTGTAATATTAATAAATACTCGACTGTTGCGCGGTTACATATACAGAACCTCCATATTGAATATTTCAAAGTGCAGCGAAATCGCGAACCAAGCGGGAGGGCAAGTATAATTGTAAAAAAAACCATTCGGACACACACACACACACACACACACACACACACACACACACACACACCTGTATAGTATACATAATAAGATATCGAACGGAGAAAAAGAGGCGAACAAGAGCAAAGGGGGTAGAGAACTCGTCAAATCCGAAGCCTATTTCGTTCCCATCCTCTGAGTACCGGATCGAATTGCGCAAATATCGCGAAGCTATAAATATCGCGAAAGCAAACCTCAAAATGGGGTGGGTGATCGTGGTGAGAGGGCTGGACCCTTCGTGATGCGAGTCAGCGCGAGCAGTGATCCCCCTCACTTTATCTCTCTCTCTCTCCCTCCCTCTCCCTCTCTGATGATGCACGCTCGATTTTATAGGATTGGTGCGTCAGTGCATGCGCGTGTGCCTGCGCGCGTGCGCACGTGTGAGGGATCGGCGCGCAATCGACACGGAGCAAGGACGAAAACGAGATCGTCGTAAATATATCGAGAAAATCAGCGGTAACAGAGGAAAGGAATGGCGTGTGCGTGTGCATGCGGGTGCCCATACGTGTGCATGTGCGTATACATGGCTTGGCAGAATTCATGCGCACCTATACGCATGAAAAAAAAAAAAAAAAGGAAGACAGAGCGAGGGGAGGAGAAGGGGGCGCGGAACAAAGAGAAGGCGCAAAGGGCGTTTAGCGCAAGAACGGCGTGTGCGCGAGAGAAAAGAAGCTCTAGAGAGAGAGAGAGAGAGAGAGAGAGAGAGATAGAGAGAGGTAGAGGTAAGAGTGGATAAGAAGGACAGAAAGAATACCTATACAGTGCCGGTGGATTTGAGTAGCTGTCGAGGAGCCTCGCTGCGTGCGTGTACAGATATATAAGCCCCGAAGGAAGAGCGAATGCCTGATGTTGCTCCTCGTGCCCTATACACGCGGTCCTCCCGGTCGGTAGACAGAGACGGGGGGAGAGAAGGAGAGAGAGAGAGAGAGAGAGAGAGAGATAGATCGCGCGAGGGCAGGAGAAGGGGAAGCAAGGCGAGCTGCCAGCCTGGGATCCAGCTGGCCCCGCGGGGGAGGAGAGAGAGGGACGGGCGGATGGACGGACGGGAAGGTCTCCCCACCCTCTCCTGTTCTCTCTCTCTCTCTCTCTCTCTCTCTCTCTCTCTCACTATAATACTTCCCGGGCATCTGTGCGGCGTGGCCGTGCATCAGCTCTCGTGTGCGCGCGCGCGCGCGCGATCGGGCGAGAGAGGGAGTAAGAGGAGGGAGAGAGAGAGGGAGAGAGAGAGAGAGGAGATAAGTGAGCCGCCCCCAGCAGAGCCGAGCGTGCGCGCGCGCGCTCACGCACGCAGCCTCCGTATGGGTTCGGTCCCCCGGGCTCCGCGCGCCGCCTTCACTCTCTCTTTCCGTCCGTCCCTGCGTCTCGCCCCGCACGCTTGCGCGGCTCCCTCCGTATTATACGCCGCGTCCTCTTATGCCATATCCCACGCTCCTTCTCGCTTATATACCTCCCGCCGGAGTTCCTCTTGTGTCGGCTCTCTACATATGTCCATTTGTATATCTACAGTGTGTGTGTCTATATGCGCAACTATATGTGTATATATACATATATATATATATATATATATATATATATATATATATATATATATATATATAGATGTATGTATAATACCTTTCGCGAGCATCTTTTTCAATCGAAATTTATTGCTTTTCAGTCAGTCGTGCGTATTGTAGTACGCGCATGTATAATATGCCTCTCGCCGGTGCCCTGTTTTGGGAAGAAAATCTTGCTGAGAGAGAGGCTATAGACCGTGGGTAGGAGAGGGATGGGGAGGGGTCAATCTTTTGTTTTCCTCGTGGTTTTCCCGCTGTTTGTTTGCCGCGAGCGAACAATGTCGTCATAGTTCCAGTATTGTATACGTATATATGTATATATATGTACGTGTATATATATATATATATATATATATATATATATATATATATATATGCGTACCTATACCAGAGGCATCTGCGGAAAGTGGAAAATAGCCTCGTGACAAATGATTAAGTGTCCATGCCTCCATTCATGCGGTCCCTCCCCTCCCCCCTATCGAATTGTGCGCTCATTACGCCTTATATCACGTTGCGGTCGGTTTTACAATAGAAATTTTTCGAATTTATTCGTCTCAGACTTCATTTATATCGGTTCCCATATATATATATATATATATATATATATATATATATATATATATATATATATATGTATATGTATATTGTTTGATAACAAATAAAAGAAATTTTTCAACACGCATCGCTTATCTCAGCCGAAGCAATCTGGATTGTTTGTAGAAGCATATCTCGAACTTGTAACAAAATTAAAAAAGTAATTATAATAATTAAAAGAGAATTGACGGCGAAATCGGGATCCGCACCTACCGAACGATCGATGATAATTTTTAATTTTTAATAATGCATTATACCGTACTAGTAGGAACACAATGAGGACAAGTCCGAAAGAGTATGCCGGGAAGGCACGATGTATATTGATTATAAGCTTTGTACATGGTGCACGGGTACGTGGAAGGGTAAATAAATTAAGATCGTATCAATTAATTGTACGGTGCTCCTCGAGCGCTCCTGGAATTCATATTGTTTTTTCCCTCCTTATTGCAATTGTATTCGCACTGTTGAAAAATTCGAAGACTTCCGAGTGCGCGCGTACAGGACAGAATAGTATACAGATTGCAAACAAGAAAAAAGTACACGTAATTTTATTTTCGACACGCAGATGCGTATATATATGTATGTACCCGTAGCAAATTATTAAAATAAATTTCCATCGCGGGACAACGACGACCTCGGATAAAATGTTAAAAATGGCCAGAAAAAGGAGAGAAATGGAGACGATTAAAAGGAAAAAAAAGGGCACGGAATAGCTGCACGCTCGAGTTTCAGTGAAATCAGGAGGGGCCTGAGACTTGAGTAGCGTGTCGGCATAGATGTATATATATATATTGGTAAACTTATATATATATCTTTAAAACCAGACAGCTTTTTCTCACGCGCGCTCTCATCGGGGCGCTTGTGCGTTCAAATTTAAAAATCCAAAATCTCCCCCCCCCCCCACATTCTCCCTTCCACTGCGGCCGCTCCTCATTTAAACGAGGAGCCACTGTGAGTTAGTGTGTATATATGTATATATATATATATATATATATATATATATATATATATATATATAATACACGCATAGGTATCTGCGTCCATCCAAAATCTCTCCGCGCTTCCTGTCTTCCACTTGTTGTTGCACTCCCCTCGCGCCATACACCTCAACCCTCCACGAGGGGTAGGCAGCTCCCCTTCTTCAACTGCGCGTTAAACAACACCGGCGAAAAAAGCACCGTCAGCCTTATATATATATATACATAATATCTCCCCTCCCAAGAGCAATGGTGGTCAAAACAAAGAAAACGATCGCGCATAGGGTGAGAGATACCGAGAAAGGAAGAGTCAATTACGCTTGTTGTGTCACCGGCAAAATACTCGTATAGCTCAACGAGCGCCCTTGGTCGAGAAACGATTTCTCGGCGAATCGAGGAATGTCTGGCCGTAACTTTCTTACTTAAAGTATTAGACGAGAATTAATAAATCGTTATTTTCTTTTTTTGAAGCGTTAAAATAATAAATTTTGTAAACCGGAATTTAAAAACTTTGAATTCTCGGTTAGTTCCATTATCAACTCACGGTAACCGTGTTCAATTCATTAGTCTTAGATAGTTGATTGATTGATAACATTAGAGGAAGGTGCGTTTACTCGGGAAACGCCTTTGTCCTCGACAGGTGAAATCGGCATTAGCGCCACTAGTTGAGATAGTTAACAGTAGTTCCTTTAATTAATATCTAGGAGAAATTTCAATTTTTTAGATTTTAAAAACATCAAAATAAAGGTGCAGCAGTGTAAAATGTAATTTTACACCACCATATTCAAACAATAAAACACTACTTTTTCAACGTTTACGTAAAATTCGATTTTATGGCCGTGGGCCTAAAATAAAAAGTACAATATTTGACGATTGTAAAGCATCTGGAGGATTCCTTTAGAATCGGGTTGCTCTATTTCTAAAATATAAAAGGTATACCCTAGGCTTCTTAATGGTTAAAAGACCCTAACTTTCGTTGTTTAGCTATTGCGATACGCGAATATGTCCAAATATTCCCTCTAATCAACGACCAATTGCCGGTATTGATAATCTACCACGCGATTCGTGGTACTTGATTACTTTCTGGTTAAATTGAAATCAATCCGTAAACATTCAGCAATTGCCCTTTCAACTTTTTCTCAAAACTCTCCCGGAGATCGTGAATTACTCGTCATTGTTTACGTTATTCGCTTACGACTTATCGATGATTTTTTTGGCCAAAGGTCGGCTGGCTCCCATACACCATCCTCTCCCGTTCGCCTTCATCGACCAGCCGAGCACGCACTCGTTCCAGTGTTCGATCTTATTTCGCTCGGCTAATGAATTTTTGGCAAGCCAAGCGTCTCGATAATTAGGCCACGCGTCACGCTCGATGCTGCCTCAATGAGCGTTGGGCATACAACGCTGCGCGTACGATTTCCATCCTCCAGCCCGCTGCGCTCGACCCTCGCGTCGGCTTGGCCGAGCCTCGTCCATAATCTATACGTGCATCGGCACGCTGGTGTAAATACGCATTCTTTTCTTTTTTTTTTTTCTTAAACGCCTCGCGCGCTACTCGCATTATATTTGCTACATTGAAATTCTCTCGTGAAATTACCGGTGTCTCCCTCCTTCCTCCAACCCAGGGGAGGGGGGGGTCATATCGTAGAACAAACATCGAGCGTATCACCCGATGCGACCCACCTCCGCAAGGGAAGCCGTGCGTATTCGGCGAACCCATCGCAAGAGCGGAGATGTAATGTACAAACGTCGGCGCGTGCGATGGATCTCGCTCCAAAATATGTGTGTGTGTGTGTGTGTGTGTGTATTTATATAATGGCAAAAGGTGGCAGCTGTCGACCGCCCTGCGATAAGAAGCTTCCTTCTCCTTTTTGTGCTGTGCCCATATATAATACGCGCATCTTCGATGTGTGTACTGTGTATAATACGCACGTACGGCAGAAGGAGAGAGAGAGAGAGAGAGAGAGAGAGAGAGAGAGAGAGTGAGAAAGGAACGTGCACGCGAAAACATAGAGCTCCCATTTACCCTTCCTCCTCACAACTCGGTCGGAGTATGAGTTTCTCTGCACCGGTACGCGGCGGTGGCGGTGGCGGGTGGTGGAATCCTCCAGCCAGGCCTCTCGGAATCCTGATGGGGCCTCGTCGATGCTTCTCGGGGTGTCGCTCTCTACGCTGAATAGGTGTAGCATAGGTATGGCCATATATATATATATATATATATATATATATATATATATATATATATATAAATGCTCCCTTTTCGCTTTCTATACACATATATAGGCATATACATATAATCTGTATACACATATATACACACATATATATATATATATATATATATATATATATACATTTCGTTCAGAGGGGCCCCCACTCCCGAGCATCGTTGCGCGCGCGCTCGCGCTCGCGCTCTTGCCGGCTTGTCCTCGAAGACATGGGAGAAGGAGAGAGAGAAGCTCCCGGGGGCCCCGGGACCCACGGCCACCCGAGCATACGTGTGCGTGCACGTGCGTGTGCGCGCATGTGTACGTACCCTCCTCTGCTGTCTCGCTCGCTCGCCATAGGCTCTCTTTGGTATCCCTCTGCCCTGTAGGGGGAAAAAGGACGAGAGTATATTATAGCGCCGGCATCGGAAGAAGACGGAGGCGAAGACGAAGGAGCGAGCGAGAGAGAGAGAGAGAGAGAGAGCGAGAAAACGAGACGGGCCGAAAAAGAAGGAGAGAGAGAGAGAGAGAGAGAGACAGACAGAGAGCACGAGAGAGAAGAGCCGGCCACCTTTCGGGCTCGTGAGCTCGGTTGGGCACGGCCGTGGCGCACGGCTCTTCACACAGTCAGTCCGAACCCGTCCTTGGGAAGAGCCGCGCTGTGCGCTTCTTTCCATCTCTCGCTCCGTATACATAGATATATATATATATATATATATATATACACGTCGTCTCGTTCCTCCCGGGGCGCGCGGCGCAGCACACAAGTACACGTGGATCGCAAAGGGGCGCGCGAGAATTCTCGATCGCGGCCGCCCCCATCCGCCCTGCCACGCTCGGAACGTTGAGTTTTTCTATTTTTTTTTTTTTTTTTTTTTTTTTTTGTCTGTTTTGTTTCGTCGCCGCGTGGTGTGACCGATTCGCTTATCGCAGCGAGCGGACGACTACCGTCGATTACGGCGGCCCGCACCGCCAAGGACGGGCGGTCGCGGAAAAAGGAGCAGACAGCAAGCTTGGATCGGGTAAAGGGTCGAATCGAGGAAACTCAGGTGAAAAGAAGTTTTGCGATCGAGAATAACGTCACCGTGCCAGGGACACACGATATCGGCGTCGTGTTGTTCCGTTCTTCGAGGGTCGAATAAAGGACGCCGATCCGACCTTGGAAAATCCTGATTGTGTTGGAAGTGGAGTTTTTCGGGAGGGGGTGCCACGAGAGGTGGGAGGCTTTTCCGGGTGAACAAGTGCACGTCCGATCGGTGAGCCGTAACCGGCGGGTGGGGAAGGTGGGACGAGTGACCGCGCCGTGCCTGGCTATTGGTAAGTGTCAACACCGCCACTCCTCATTTTCGCCTAATTCTACATTATCCACCCTCGTATGTACGTATACACGTGCGCGAGCGTCGAATCGCGCGCCGGTCTTGTCCCGAGCGTTGGCTCCGTCATTGTGCGGGGAAATCGGTACGCGCGCTTACCGATCTCGCACAGGGCGCTCCTCGCCCGGTGGATTTTGGCCGAGCGGCCGTTAGATTAGTGAGTGATTATCCGGGAATTCCATAACCGGCGCGGGGGGGAGGATGGGTGCCTACGTTCTGTTGGCCGAGACACCCCCTCCACCCCCGCCTAACCCTCGATATTACACGAATAACAATCGCCGAACGTAGCGAACGCTTCGTGTATACGTACAGACGACGCGTGCGCTGATCTAGATTATAATTGTGCGTAACGCACGGTGACGCAATGGATACGCGCTGCCGCGATCGATCGCGGACGCGCGTCCCGCAAGACGCGTGCGCCGCTCGTCCGTGAACCGGCGATTTTCTTTTTGCCCAATGCACGAGCGTCCAGCGTCACCGTGGGCGTGTTGCGGGGTTTCGCATTGTTCGCGCGTGGCCAGCAAAAAAGCAAATCGAAACGGCGCCCGAGCTCGACGATGTCGTTTAGTGCGATGTGTACGACTGCGTCCAACGGGCGCGCTGATAGTAAGTGACAAATCGCTCAACTTTTTTCCTGGCTCGCGCAGTAATATAGCTTCGACAATGCGCGAGGGGAAATGAATCGTGCGGATCTTTGGTTGCATTTACACTTTACATCAGTACACGCCGATGGAATTCATTCTCGATAATGAGTCGATTGGCTAAAGTCTAGCCGATCATTCGTAGTTAAAAATCGGCAAACATTTAAATAAAATTCATTGAATAAAACGTGACGTTCTTCCACCGATATTGAGATTAAAATACCCATTCGATACAAACCGATTGACGATAGAGAAAATCAATTGTTCCAATCTATAGTTGAATCGGTTGCAGTGAATCTAAGCAAATCTGTATAAGGTTTTTTTCGCCGCTACGGCACCAGTGAAAGTAAATCAATGGAAAAAGCAGCGCGAATCCTTAATATTCATATAACACACGACTAGAAATTACAAACGTGCGTTCCAAAAGCTATGATTAACTATCCACCCAACTTATATATACATATATATATATATATCCAGCTGACCTAGATTTTTGTCGAGTTTATTCTATAATATAAAGAGAGAGAGAGAGAGAGAGAGAGAAATTTCTGATAAAGGAAACGAGTTCCACGCGAAGCGGTCGACGGGTAACCCTGTAAAAACAGAACGCGATCGATCCGGGCGGTCTGCCAGCGCTGCTCTTTGTGCCCTTCGATCCTTCCCTCCTTCCTTACTTCCTTCCTGCATGGCGCGATGGAACGCGCGCGACCGACTGCGAGTATGTATAAGAAAGAAGAAACGCGCATCATCGCGCGACAAAAACCTCGTCAGCCCGTCAGTGTCGTGCCCCTCGGACGCGCGGCCTTGCTCGCGGATATTTCATTGATATACATATTACGCACGCGCGCGCGCACAGATGCATATATATATAGAGAGAGAGAGAGAGAGAGAGAGAGAGAGAGAGAGAGAGAGGCCCGCCGCACGCGCCCGATCTCGCCCCGCGACAAGAGCGGCGGCAACGGCAAAACGCTCGGGGGGCAATAAAAGAGCCCGGGACTTTGTCTGTCTCCCCCCTGCCGCCGCCGCGATTTTCCGTCCCCCTCAAGGATGATTTCTCGATCGCCAGGTCTTTCTTTTTTTTTTTTTTATTCTGTGTCTCGCGCGCAAGGAGTTTTTCTCCTGGATAAAGGGGGGGGGGATCAAGGGGCCGTAGAGATGAAAGAAAAATGGAGATTCGCTACACGCACGCAGAAGGTATGTGTATAAGTGTGTTTAAGGTATAAATCGAGAGAAAGACGTGACAATAACCGAGACAGAGACAGAAACACATATCTTTTATATAAAAATATGCGTATGTGTGTATAGGTGCGCGTACGCGTACGTACTGGAACGTGCGTTACCTTTGCGCTCGTCGGTCGAAAAATATATACCGGGTCCGTGGGGGAGCGGAATAAAGAGAGCAGGAGAGCCGGGGGGGGGGACGGAGGATCTGGGGGAATCTATCTCGGATGGGATTATCGCGGGCCAGGTATATGGCACGGGTGACGGAGGGGGAGCGAGAGACGTAGAAAGAAAGAAGCTGGAAAAATCGCGGCGCGCGCGCGCGCGCGCGTGCTCTCTCCTTTTAAAAACCTCGACGATGAATAGATACGACGGATGGATCGGCGAGACGGGGCAGGGACGAACAGTGGGGGGGGGGGATTGTAACGGGGCTGGATAGATGGATGGATGCACAATATAAAGAGCTCCTCGAGGAGGGGAGATAGGAGGGAAATCGACGCGTTGCGCAAATATGCTCCTTCTCGTTCTATAGCTCCTCGAGGATGAAAAAAAAATAGAATAAAATCTGTCGGCATGGGAGTGCGTGCCTGCACGCGCGCGCGCGCGCCTATACATGCACAACCTACCCCTGCCCCCCCCCCCGCCGCCGCCCGACCAAGACGTGGGAGTCGCCCGTAAGTATATTTATAGGTAAGGCCCCGCGGCGCGTCCGCTCATTGTATTCGCGGCTCGATGCCCGCAGCGCGCGCATGCCCCCGGGCGTCCGCGCGATCGGCGCCCGAGCGTCGCGCGAGCGATGCGCGCGCATCCGATTCCGCCGGCCGGGCGCGGGTCTTTCGCGGCTACCGCGCGCGGCGCGTGCTGTCCTCTCCCCCTCACCAACCGTCACTCGCCTACCCATCGCATCGCTCTCCTTCTCTCGATCTTCGCTCACCTTGCCCGACCGCCCGATGCTTCTTTTTCTCTTTCACCTTTCACATGTGCGCTACAGCGAATACTTAACGTGCACTTTCACACTACCCACTACACACGCACGCACTGTATCTATATATAGCGTGTGGTCCATTCGATTATTCGTACGGCTTTTTTCTCTGCCTCTCCCTCGCTCGCCCTCGCCTCATTTTTTTTCGTCCCCCGCGCGCAGATGAGGGGCAGGAGAGCCAGCCTTTCTATTGTGTATAATAAGCCGAGAGAGAGAGAGAGAGAGAGAGGGAGACGTTCATCGGAGCAACATTATATATATATATATATATATATATATATATATATATATATATATATAGTGATGGACAGCAGGCGAGGGATGGAATCCGACTTTGGAATCGACGATGTTCTATAAAATGAATGCGTAGGTTGGTAGGAGGGGGCGACCGTTTTTCCTTGGCATTTTTGCACGTTTAGACACGCGCCGCGCGCTCGCCCGGGTCGTCGCGCTGCTCCGTTTTTGAGCGGACCGGGACGTTTTTGTTACGAACCCACCACCGCCCTCTGCAAGCTCGGGGTGGTTGCTCGGAACAATGATACGCACACACACACACACACACATTTTTATATATATACACACGCACTTAGAAAGCGTTACCGTTATTCTTTATAACGTCAATCTTGCACGCATTTATAAAGATGCCGTGGCCGTTATAGGTGAAAAATGAGGTTTTATTAAATGAAAGCATCAGTCACGTATTGTTATGCGGAAGTTTTTCTGGTCAATTTCAAACGTTACTAGTCTTGTATTTTATACATACATACATACATACATTTACATATACGTATATATATATACATATATTAAAATAATAGGCAAATAAGATTTGAATATGAAATACAATATAATATTGTATACAGAATTAAATGTAAAATTAATCTAAAAAATAATAAAAGTTTACATACATGAAATCAGAAATTTCAGAATATACAGTATATTTATATAAATAAAAGAACAAATCTGAATGTATAGTATATATAACAAGCTTATCAATTTTAGGTGCCCAAAAATGAAATATTTTGTTAAAGTTTCAAGATTCGTATATCATTGATTATTGACAATTATTTTTAAGATACAAGTCATAATTTCATACAAATTACAGGAAATTCTGATATATGATAAAAATAAAGTGAATTAAAAATTAAAGATAATAATAAGTATAAATTTTAAATTATGTGAAATAACCGGTATAAAGAGATCCAAAAACAATAAAGGTCGTATCTCCGCTGAAATATTTCCAATCGTTATAGAAAGAGAACTTCGGAAAGAGGGGGGCAATATTTTTTACTAGTAGTATATACTATATGCTACACTGTATATAATAATAATCAAGAGTAGAATCGGGCCTAACGGTCATTTTTTCCGGAACCTTACACAGCTTATATATACACGTCTTCTACCATTGGATATGAATTCAGAAGTCGGTCAGCGCAGCCTCATCTCGCCGCGATTTCAACCGTTCTCCTGGGCGGTCCCGAGATCGACATCGTGCATACATTTATATATATATATAATGAACGTTAGAAACATCTTTTACCGTCCCGCCGTACGCGCGGACATACGATCCGTCATACGGAACTCGTCCCGAATTTGCACTTATTTTCGGTTAAAAATCAAAGCGCTCGCTCGGCCCGTCCGTTTCCCACACTGTTGCTACGTACAGGGATACCCGCGTATACGCACACGCACGCACACACGCACGTACTTCATACATCGCAAATCGCGCGCTCCTCTAATCTCGGCCTTATAGACAATGGGGTGCCGCAACACCGGCCCGGGACGTTCTGCGGCCCGTGCGGATGTGCACGCGGTGCGCGTCCCGCGGTGGTACAGAGGGTCCGAGCTGGGAAAACCGGTATCCCGCTGCAGGACCGTTGCGAAAAGCGGAAGCTTCGTCAACTTCTTCTTCTTCCCTCTCTGTATCTCTCTCTCTCTCTCTCTCTCTCTCTCTCTTTCTCCCTCACCACAACCCTTCTCATTCATTCTCGGTCCAAGGGGAACGACGACGAAGACGACAGGTTTTTTTTTTCCACACTCGGGCGCCGAGAAACTTTGCAGATTATAACCGTGGAATACCCGTCCGGGCGCCTCTCCCCACCCTCCAGCCCCCAGGAGTCGCGGGCACGCACGCACCCCGTCCGTAACAATCGGCCTCGTTCGCGTTGTTATTATATTAGTTCCCCCCCCCACCCTTACCCCCTCCACCGTCCCGGAGAATTCCGCACCGGGGGTTGGAATTAGCATATTTTCGGCCCGTACGCGGAACCGTCCCGTGCACGTAGCTGCCGCTGCCGCTGCCGCAATCCGCAACCTGGACGGGGATGTCGACTGGCGAGGAGGTACGGGGCGGGCGAAGGGATAAGGGGAGAACGAGACGGTGGTAGAGAGTGTGAGAGACGGGGGGGGGCGGGGAAAAGAAGAAACGGCCCACGTGGGAATCCGTTTTGGTATATATTAATATAGGCGCGCTCGGGACGAGCTTTTTTTAAACGTCCCGCGACACCTCGAAACGCGACCTGGGAGTGAGAGAGAGGGAGAGAGAGACATATATAAAGGGAGAAACAATGCGCCGATTCGCGGTAAAACGACTTTTTTCTCTCTTCTTTTTTGGGACAGCACTCGAGGCGCGCGAGCTCGTTGCCGAATCGAGAAACAACCCCACCCCACCTCCACCCTTCCTCGCGTCGGTTGACGATTGCGCATTGGTATGGAACCGCTGGTTAACCACAGTGTATCAAAATTCACTATTATATATATATATATATATATATATATATATATATATATATATATATATATATATATATATCTACAGATGCATAATAAATTTATAAAAAGAAAATAAAACCAATGAATAAATAAGGATTTATCTTTCTATATAAATGGATTAATTAATAAATTCCATTATTCATCCTTCCCTCTTTAATTTTCTATACAAAATTTTTTTTATACTGATAATAATTTCGACTCGATGTCACGGGAAGTAGATTAGAAAATTTTTAGACACGTGTAACTGTTAAAAGTTTTGGACAAAAATATTTCTAGATTCAAATAACTGTTTACCTCTCTCGTGCCAATCGTACTTTTTCCTGAAATAAAAAATCCTTTCTCGGATTACAATACTTCAATTATTTCATTTTTATGGCGATATAACTGGAATCACCCCTCCCCCCCCCGCTTCTTACATAATAATATAGTCATTGTCACAATAAAGTTCAACGTTTTGTGCAGAGCGATCGGAAGTTGTTTAAGATATTCATCGACACCTCGAGTGCACGAAAGGTAGTTAGGTGTAAAATGGTAAAAAGATCGCAGGCTCGGGTACGGTCACCCCCGCTCTGCTCTTCCGAGCTCCATTGCTCCGTTAACCAAAACAGAGATTTTCTTCTCGTTCGCCGCGCACAATGGCCAACGACAATGGACCGTCGGAAGACGGAGGTGGTCCTTGGGAAGCGGGGGGGGGGGTTTGCGATATCCACGTACTTATATGTGTCTATATATATATATATATATATATATATATATATATATATATATATATATATTCAGTACTATTTACACAAGCTCAGTCGACCGAGTCCTTCCCGGATAATCCTCGGGGCGAGCGATCGCTCCTGCAGGGCGCATCAGCCGTCAGCCGGCCAAACTAAGCACGTCTTCGGGGCTAATTTTCCCGTTGTCCTCCCTTCTCCGTGTCCCTTCAACCAACATCGCCCCACCCCCCCCCATCCCCCTCCGAGATCCGTGGATCCACGTATTATACAAGAATGGGCGCCGATCCGTCGCTTCGCGCGCTGCACTCCTCATCGCTGATGGAAAATTCATCGGCGACTCGTGCGACTAGTGTGGCGCGCGTGTGGGTGTAACCAACCGACCCTGCCGGTATGTATATATAAGAGGAACGCGGAGGAGGGAGAGGGATAGTGAGAGTGAGAGAGAGAGAGAGAGATAGAGAGAGTGAGAGAGAGAGAGACGGGCACGTCGGGGGGACTGTTTGTATAGAGACACGCGGAGAGAAGGAAAGATCTTGAGACGCGCGACTGGGGGCCCCCTGGCTTGAAACGGACCACCGCGACGACTCGGCTATTGCCGCCGCAGCAATGAGTCGAAAAGAGACATATTTTTAAATTATATCAATTTGAATATATATATATATATATATATATATATATATATATATATATATATATACATATATAATAAGTATTTCGAAATAGATTTGTAGACATTCCGAAATATCGTCCCAGAATCTGAGCATATTCAGAAAGTACAAAAATTGTTAGTCGATTGGAAGTGCGGTTCGTCGTGCGTGCGATAAATTTTTTCAATCTCCTCCTCACATTTAAGGTATCGTTCACGCGAATTTTTACCTGGCCGTCCACGACGTTACGGGTGCGTTAAAAACGAAATTCATTGGATCGATTTTCAGCTTTTCATTAACAACGCGAGTTTGCTCGCGCACGTCGTAAAAAAAAAAATAATTATTTTAAAACGTTCCAAAAGTGTTCATGAGAAACACAAAGTGATATACACGATTTTCACCATACGTGAGGACAATTCTTATTTGGGAATATTTCGTCAACGATCGTACACGACAGAAATAATCTATATGGGAATATTTTAGAAATTTTCATCACCGCAGCGTCGACGCTCGCACGAAAAGGACCACTCGGGGGCCTCTGTCTCCTTTATGCCCATCCTCGTCGTTCATTGATGCTCGGCCGGAGGTCGCGCGATGCGTTCGCCCCAATACAGACCTATATTTATCCCGCGTGGCGCGGGACAATGCGGAGAGCTATAGTGTTAGTGTGTGTGTGTGTGTGAGAGAGAGAGAGAGAGTGAGAGAGGGAGAGGGGAGGGGGCGCCTACCCCGGAGGTTCGTCTCCCCGGGTTGCCACCTCGCCCTTTGAGTCTCCCCCACTCCCTTTCATCCGCGTATATGGGCACTTTTTACTCCAGGTCCGGGTATACACGTCAGGAGGCCGTCGCTCTTGCATGTTGGGTCCTTCGCCGTTGGTTCGGGCCCCTTTTCTCGCATGGGGTCCCCGTGGCGATATACTTCCCGATATCTAAACATACACACACACATATATATATATAAAACTTTCTACACTCTTTTCTTCGCGCGGGCCCCTCTTCTATCTCTCTCTCTCCTCTTATACGCGTTCCTTCAGACTTTTACCTCGATCTCGTCCCGTCGTCGTCGTCGTCGTCGCGCACGTGGGCGTCGTAGCGATTCACCCCCCCCCTCCTGCTGCTCCCTCCAACGCGCGCGCGCGCGCGCGCTCGTCGTACTCCAACCGATCGTTTCGGAGAGACCGAGTCGGCGACACCAGGGAGGGGGGAGGTATATTCGCTCCACCCTTCCTCCTCCTCCTCCTCCTTCGACTTTCTCCTTCGAGGCAGCTCGCGGGTCCCGGTGATTGATCGACTCCGTATACATTCGGATCCATGATAATGAGAATTTTATTGGTTCATTAGCATTGTGGCCCGCGCGCGTTCCGTTTCGATGCCAGCTGCAAGTAGATGTTTCGATGGGCTGTGGCTTGGCATAATTAATTTGCATCTTTTATTTATTTATTATTTATATTTTGATTTTGTATTTTATCCAGGAAAAAAGCGTATCTCTCGATATTTTATATTCTGGGACACTTGTAAAACAATGATTCGGCAGTAAGCTTAGAAGAGAAGAAGTTATATATATATATATATATATATATATATATATATATATATATATATATATATATCGAAACAACAGCGCGCGAAACGAGCGCGTTATTTACGATTGTAGGCACAATGCCGTAGGATTAGCGGTGGGGCTACTTTCTTTACGTATTTAAACGTATACACCTCCGCTGCCCCCTCCCGTAAAAGTCCATAAATCTTGCCCCAAACAAGACGGATATCCTTACATTCGCGCCAAAAACAATAATCTATGTTATTAAAATTTTAAAAGCCCCCCTCCCCCCGGGACGAGAAATTACTATACGTATATATAAATCTGTATGTATATATACTGGTCCTGCGAACGGACGATGATGAGGTATAATATAATAATAAAACGACCGGTAGCTTCGGGATCTATAAGTTATTACGGGTCCTCTCCCCCTCCCTCGAACTTCCGAAAACTCGTTAGTCCGTGCCGTTCCGTATATGTATATATATATATATATATATATATATATATATATATATATATATATATATATATATATATAATACTGCTAACCTTTTTTCCACCATATATATAGTACATGTACAGGATCCTGGTCGCCGGAGATATTAATTAATTAACCGACAATTAGAAGCGTTCGAGTGACAAGCGCGGACGAAGGTCCAATGCATTTATGTATATATAGTTATGCGACTACTATATACGCGCTCGCACGCACACACATACACACATATTACAAAAAGACCGTATTAAATATGTGTGTGTGTGTGTATATATATATATATATATATATATATATATATATATATACCGCGCCACTTCGCCGCTGCATCGATGGCGGCGGTGCGATGAAGAAAGAAAGGAACGAGAGAGATAGAAAGAGAGAATGCGGACGCGACGAAGTACAGTCGAGGCGAAAGGAGTAGTGGAGAATGGTGGCGAGGAGAGGAGAGAAGAGGGAACGAGCCAGCAGCAGAAGCAGCGGCATCGGCCATGGCAGTATACGCCGGCCTTCGTGTGTGGTCCTGTATGCGGAGGTGTCGCGTTGTGTGTGGTATCCTAAACTGTTTTAAAGGAGGGAAGGGGGTGGGAGGTGGTGGTGGTGGCGGGGATACGAGCGGGACACAAACCACCGAAGCATCAGCGCTGACGTGCAATACACAGTCACACGGTCAGTCGGATGAGCGCCCCTCCCTCCCCACTCTCTCTCTCTCTCTCTCCTCTCTCTCTCTCTCTCTCTCCTCTCTCTCTCTCTCTCTCTACTCTCTTACTTCTCCATTGCGAATATAAGGCGCGCTGCAGGTGTCGCTATACATAGGACACACACACACACACACACACACACACACACACACACATGCTATATGTAGAATTCACAATGTATGGGATGGTTGCGCTTTTTTGGCAATTTGCTCGATGAAACTTTTTGAGTAAGAGCGGGGTTGGGAGGGGATCCCCTCGATACACACAGGGTCCAACTCCAAATTCCACCTTCCGCTGGCTTTTTCACCCTCCCAGAGACTTCGCGGTGGGCAATAATTGTAGAGCAGACCTATATGCGTCGGGGACCACCGCGTCGCGCCTCCGTGCCGACTCCCTTACCCCCTCCCCGTCCAAATTTCCTTTATACATACATATGGGGGGAGGGGAGAAGAGGCACAGTCCGTGAATTTCGTTTAATTTGCGTATCCGGTGGTGCCCTTTATACCAGTCCTTCGGTAAAGCTACATTGACCGCGTCGGCTCGTTTAATCCCCCATCCCCCTCTATCCGATGCGATGGCTTCACTGGAAAATTCGTAACGCCTCCGCCTCCCCCAACCTCCTTCACGAGAAAACTGAGAATTTATACTTGTATATATATATATATATATATATATATATATATATATAGCGGAGCTCACATCTGTATAATGTATCTATAAATACTCGAAAAAGGAATGTTGCCGGGAAAACCGAGCAATTTTTCATAAATTTCCATATACTTAATCCCGCGTATATATAATGCAACGTCGGACTTCTGTGCACGGATTCGATACAACGCTTATTTATATACACACACCCACGTGCATGTAGGAGAGAGAGAGAGAGAGAGAGAGAGAGAGAGAGAGAGAGATATGTGTGTGTGTGTGTGTGTGTGTGTGTGTGTGTGTGTGTGTGTGTGTGTGACGCGCGTTCGCACAAACGTCTTAATTTTTCTCTTTCTCTTTTTCCCTCATGACCACGCGTGCTCACTCACTGCAGTAAGCGCATTCCAATTAAATTTTCCACTCGGGTCAGATATATATATATATATATATATATATATATATATATATATATATATAAATGTAAGGCGACATGTATATTGGTGTGTATATATATATATATATATATATATATATATATATATATACATATACATATACATGTGTACAGACGCGCGAGTGATGGTCGCCTCGACATCGGCGACCGCGGCGCTTGCGCGCTGACCAACGTGGGAGGTCCTCCCTGGTTTCCTCCCCCTCGCCCCACTCCCGTCGGGTCTCTTCGATATAATACCACCACCGGCGCACCAGCACCACGGCAGCGTCCGGCCGCGTGCGTATACTCCCGCGGGTTCAAATATACACGTGTAGTGTATATATATATGTGTGTGTGTGTGTATATATATGCATGTTTATATACAGAGACGCGGGCGCCTACGCCTCACGTAAGACGGTGTGTATCATTTGTCAGGCGTCCCCCTCACTCCCTTAGCGCACTTATACGCGTACATTCGTGCGACTATGTGGGCGAAGAGGCGAGCGCGCAGAGTATCATCGCGGGGGGGGGGGTGGAATCGCTCGAAGGGCGTCGCGTTCGTGCATTTGTAAGCCCCCCCCTCCAATTTATCGATCAAAGTTCGTTGGAAAAAATAAAATTTCGGTTAGCACTATCTCTCTCGCTCTCGCCGATGCAGGGTATCCGTATGCGGGCGCGCCAAGCGCCGGTGAAAAGGCGACTTCGCAGTCTTCTTTTCTTCGCTATTCTTCTCTTGTGGCCATCCTCGCCCCTCCCCCTCCCTCTCATAACCACCCGTTCGCTTGGCTTTCCCCCCTCGACATCTCATGCCACGTCGCGCCGTACTATATATATATATATATATATATATATATATATATATATATATATATATATATATATATAGGCCCGTCTCCGGAGGGCCGAAATCGAGCCGAAAGAAGCGAATTATGGAAATGAGGATAGGGGCCTCTGAGCGGGGCTAAGAGTCGTCGCGCGCGCGCTTATATAGATATACATATACGAGCATATATAGATGGCGCAGGGGGAACTCGACGAAAGAGAGAAAGAGCGACGAAGGGGGAGAGATGAAATTACAGGTTTCTTTCGCTATTGCTCTCTTTCGCTTTCATTCGCCTCTTATATATAGATACCTGCATATGTATATATGTGTACATGGATATACGTAGATGCATATATATATATATATATATATATATATATATATATATATATTTATATACAGACACATGTGTTTTGTACTCCCGCACGGATGCAGCCGATGTATAGCGCCACACGCGGCTAATTTTTACGTTCCACCTTCTCTCCTCTCACCACCCATTCCCCCCTCCTCATGTCGTCTCTTCTTTTTTCACTTTTCTCTCATCCTATACCTCCTTTTTCTTCGGTACCTCAAAAGCAAATTGCTACCCCCTTTGTTCGTTGCATATATACAAAATATAGATATATATACATACATACAGATATATGTACGTTCCCTCCGGCAATTAAAGCGATAATTGATTTCTTCGTTTAATCTGTTCCGAAAGTCCATAGATGTGTATATATACGTAGCATATAATCTTTAATACACATAAACTCTATGTATGTGGCCAACGGAGCGCTTCGCATACGCCATTAGTATTTGGTATACGTACGTGCGTTTGCCTTGCGCTGCAAACTTGTTTTTCACGCTTTGGCTTTTTCCCCACCATAGTATACCCTGAACTTTATGCACACCTGCGAGTGCATATACAAGCAAGGATTATGTGCGTGAATGAAAAGTCGCATTAAGAATCGCAAGGAAAGTAGGCTGGAACGCGGTTTTTCCGGTCGCATTCTGCCCCGCACTATATGCGCTTGACCGTACAAATTCAATGAAGAAAGGAGTGAAATAAAATGAGAATTAAAGAGAGGGTCGGCCATGAGGATGCGCGACATAATTTTCAAGCACTAATTTAATATAGACTTGGACACAAGGCTAGATTTGTTAAATTTTAATCCTTCTTTATTTATTTACATTTATTATAATAAATTTATGAAAAGTTTCTACACGTGGACAATCGTTCCAAGAATCTATTACAATCGTACATGAACCTGGCCAGACAATGTTTCTGAAGCCGAAAATAAATTGACTCTGTACATGCATTTAACTAAACACACACAGATAAATAAAGTAATAAAATAATTATGTAATGCACGCGGTAGTACATACGTGAACACGTATATACCATATTTTAATATCGTAATATTATCCTTAAAATCAAACGATCTATATATATGTATATATATCTAGATGATCCAGCCAATTCTTTCACATTATCATCATTATTATTATATACAGGGAGCTACGAAAGCGCCGAAGAAGCGAATCAAACGGAAAGAATAAGAGAGAGAGAGAGAGAAAGTGTGTGGGAGGGGGGCGTATATATAGGACCCCCGGCGCGATCTCCCGCTGCGACCGGTAGCCATCCTCTGTCCCGTTTGTATATTACGCCTTGCGCTAACCGCCACCGCTGTTGCTGCCGCTATATACTCGCTCGTTCTCCGCTCTCTCTCTCTCTCTCTCTCTCTCTCTCTCTCTCTCTCTCTCTGCTCTTCCCACCGTCTCTGTCCCACCACTCATACTCGTGCAACTTCTCTCTCTCTCTCTCTCTCTCTCTCTTTCAAAACGTTATAATAAACATCACAAGTCACGCGCGAACGGTAGCAGAACGATGCCGATCATGGGCGCGGCACTGGCGCCTTCATTTTTTTTGAAGACTCGCGAAACTTAGTTTTATATATATATATATATATATATATATATATATATATGTGTGCGTGTGTGTGTGGGTGTGTGTGTAGGTTATTTCTATATATGGTAGACCAATACTGTACGCTCGTGAAAGAGCAACTTTTTGCGTGAGACCGGAATTCCTCCGTACTCTCGCTTATACGCTATATATAGATTGGTATATGTATATATCCGTGAGAGGGGGGGGGGAGAGGAGAGTGAGACGCGAGGCACTCAGGAAACTCCGGAGTTCATACCCACGCTGCAGGGGAGGTCATCAGACGAGATCTTGACGCGCTGCAGGGGTAAAGCGCGCGATAGCCCAACGAGTCCCATGTGATATGCAACATAGGCATGCATACCTTGACTCTGTTTCCCCTCCCCTTGGTGCGGTTTGTGCTGCATTTTTTCACGCACTCCTTTGGTTTTTCGAGAGAAATAGAGAGACACCGCGGGGCGCGCGGGGCGATCGCCTATCAAACGACTTCAACTCCTCGAGTGCCCTGGGAGAGGAGGGTTTTCGATATATATGTATGCATGTGTGTGTGTGTGTGTGTGTGTGTGTGTGTGTGTGTGTGTGTGTGTGTGTGTGTGTGGAGTGGGAGAAGGGTAAAGGAACCGAAAACCGAAATCCTTCGATTGCGACACATATAAGTGCGCGTGTGTATATATATATATATATATATATATATATATATATTCATATAATGTATATAAAAATAATATAATAGAGTTCTGTTTTATCGCTGGCAGTGGAGAGGTTCAGCCGTTATTCTACCCCCTACATATCTATATATATGCTATATAACGATGGGAACGCGCTGAGGAAACTGCATAACCCGGAGTATACGGTTGGGTGCACTTTCGTGCCAGTCCTGCTGTGGTTCCATCAGCAGGAGAGAGAGAGAGAGAGAGAGAGAGAGAGAGAGAGAGAGAGAGAGAGAGAGGATGGCACAACGTCGTTGCTCCTTCACCTTCTCGGATTTTTGGCTAATAATTTTTTAACAGCGCTCCGTAATATATGCACTTCGAACGTGCCATACGTGTATCTGCTCGGCGGGCTCTTTACGAAGTGTCACCGAGAAACATAAAATTAAATCCCCATTGCTGCCGCGTGTACTCACGCACCGGACTTTTCTTTCCGAGGTGGCGTATATATATATATAACCTGAATCGCTTTGCCGCACCCTTGTCGCGTCGGCGAACCCGAGCGAGTTTTGCGGTGCCAGCCACATAAGAAAGATAAAGCGATTTTTAAAATTTCGTTAAACCAGTATTGTATAATCTAACTAAATGTACAGAATAACAGAAATACTATGTGTGTGTGTGTGTATATATATTTATTACTTTTCGAATATGGTTACATAACTCAATACTCACGGGGCACACGTATAATAATGTACAATATTAATGTAACTTTGGAAATTCGCGAAAATTTGTTTGGCGACGTTTTGTTCGCCACCGATAGATGGCCAACTGCTACCTTTTAGTTCATCAATCCTATATGATCATTTTCGTGCACTCAGACCAGGCCATTGACTCGTATCGAACTGTACGAAGTCTATGCTGTTTGCAATTCATTCGTGCCCGATTATACATCGTAATGGTTCTTTAAACGCATTTTCTTCTTGAACATTTCGCGGCTCAATTATCAAAGTGTGAAATAACAACCGATGAATATTCATTTCTCGTTATAGTAGATTTTGCTCGAAAAGACATTTTCGTATCTTACCTGTGTGTTTAATTTATAAATTATTTCAATTTTTATGAATTCGTATAATATAACGAATAATAAACAAACATCGCGTTCTTAATATCGCTCGTTCATTACGAATGGAGGAAATCATTAGCGTCTTTAAAATCAATAACATACGACAAATCCAAATCACACGCGGGTACGTTTAACACGTGTATATTAAGGGTTTATACTCAGATTTGCCAGGATCGAAAGAAAAAAAGGCCGGCCCGTGTCTCTCGTTGCGTCGTCCCGTCTTTGCGAGCCCCCCTCCCCCCCCCTGCGGGTCGATAGAAAGTTCTCCGGGCGTCGTTATTACACTCGCGTACACGCGCGCACGCAGCACCATGCGTATCCGCGAAGACCGGTCTTATAATACGCGCGCCTTGTGCCGGTGTGCGCGCGGAAAGAGAGGGAGGAGGGGAGGGGAGGGGCGACAGCGCCCGCTTGGCGCGGCGGGAAGGGGGGGTGGGTGGATAAGGATCGAGTCGAAAAGAAACGGTTATCCGCGGAAGATCTAGCCTTGGGAGATATTTTCTGGAGTTTAGAGGCTTTATCGTGTATGTGCGCGCGGGCGCGCGCACACACGCGCATAATACACGAGGTGAGCGTGAACGCGCGGCTGTGGGGGCGCCCGGGTACGAGAGGAGGAGAGGAACAAACAGAAAAGCCGAGTCCGCGCGTATATACTATATATTATCTGCTCGTCTCATTCGTCGGCGACGACTGCGTCCCTCCTCGCCCTTCACCCCCTTTGCCTATATATATATATATATATATATATATATATATATATATATATATATATATACATATACACCTTCGTTTTTGCGCGCTCGTTCTCTCTATCTCGCTCCCTCTCGTTCGCTCGCTCTCTTATACAGGTCTTTCTACCTGTTCGCCGTCTTTCTTATACTTATATATGTACCCATATATATATATATATATATATATATATATATATATATATATATATATATGAGAGGTAGAGAGAGAGAGAGAGAGAGAGAGGCACGGCGCGAGAGGAAGATCAGCGATGCCGGGACGGGGGTCGACAGGGAGCGAAAGATCAAAGGAAAGCCGACATCCTCGAAAAGAGTAGAATTGCCGCGGGAGCGGCAACGGCAGCGGCAGCAGCCTCCGGCCTATATAAGCCACAGACATCGCAGGGGTCTGTCCTGTCTCCCTCCCCCCTCCTCTCACTGGTCCTTCCCCCTACCACCACGACCACCACCACCACCCGTTCACCGTCTCTTCTGCTCTCCGCGCATCGCACTATTCCATGTATATACCAATAGATATATGTATGTGTATATGTATATATATATATAAATATATATGTATGTATGTATGTGTGTGTGTGTGTGTGTGTGTGTGTGTGTGTGTGTGTATGTGTATATAGTAAACGCGAAGTCCACGCACTGCCCCGGCCGGTATATTCTAACGAGCAGAACATCGGGAAAGGGGGGGGGGGTTGCTCCCGCGTCGGGAAAAACCACACGCCTTGCATTCGTTTTCGAAAAGATCCCGAGCGTGGGATAAGAAATAACAGACAGAGAATGAGAGAGAGAGAGAGAGGGATGGGGAGGGGGAGGATCGCTTGGATGCACTTGACACGGCATCGTATAGCCACGGAGATGAAAACCGGAGCAGAGAGAGAGGGAGAGAGAGAGAAAGAGAGTGGGCTTTTCGCCTCTCCATCGGCATCTTCTACTCCACTCGCATACCTCCTATACTCTTTTCTTTCCCTTTCGTTCGACATCTGGCACGCGGAGCAGAGCGCGCGCGAGAGAGAGAGAGGGAGAGGGAGTGAGAGAGTGAGCGAGTGAGTGGTTGGTGGGAGGGGGCGAGTCATCGGCGCGTATACGCATCGGGGGAGATTCCTCTGTATTAACGCTGCTGGACCTTTGGGAAAAATACGGTCACCGTGCCGAGTTACGCTCGTCTCCCCCTCCCCCCGCCCCACTTGAAAGGAGATCGTATGCATTATATACGAGGCGTTCGTCGGCCCGTGCGGTCCTCGCTCGCCCCGGCCTCGTCCTTCGTGGGCCCCGCCTCGTACGTGGAATAGGTCGCGTTGACGTTGGGACCCGAGCGACCGGCTGGTGGCGACAGTTCCCTCCTGTCATTTTTCTTTTCTCTCTTTTCCGTTCCTTTCAGTTATTTTTTTCCTCCCTCCCTCCCTCCCCGTTTCTCGTTATAAGCGCGCTCGCGAGGATTCGCCGTAGCTCTCGCGTCCCGTCGTCGGCGCGTATGGCAAATTACTGTTATAACGGCTCTATAATAGGTCGGTCCTTGGTTTTTTTTTTTTTTTTTTTTTACTTTTTGGCCCGTCAAAGAATTCGAGGGAGATATCTCGAGATGTACGTGTACGGAGGGGGGGGGGGGAGTCGTGGCGGCCCCCGCTGCGGGGAGCAGTTTTTTCTTCTTGTGCGCGAGTTTTATTGCGATGCTTTTATTGCGATAAGTCGCGTATAAGAAATGGCCCAATAAAATTCTGACGGATTTGGCCGTAGGGTGGGACAGCCTCGTTAACCAGCTAATTAGGGAAATGTATAATGTAAACGCCGATACAGTATTTGCCGAAATTCGCAGAAAATTGACTACGGAGATTCGTTCGCTCGAGGTTTAATGACGATTAAAATACACATTCGAAAAGAGGGCTTGTACATTCTTAAAATTAAATAATTAATCAAGATGATTAATTAAAATGACTAATAAATATTCTTTTTTTTTTTTTTAAATAAAGCCGGCATTACTGATTTTTTCAAAATAATTCTTAATTATCATGTTCTGTTTGTCCGTAAATTGAATTATTAGTTAATTTTATATAAAAAAAAAACTTCTATCGAACTTTCGCTAATTGCATATGCTTATTTGCAAAACGTGCCAATTATTTCAAGACAATTAAATTACTTTCGAAAATTCCGCTTAATTTTTACTACATCTAATCGATATCTACCGTTTTACAGCACGTTTGTTGTTTGATATATAAACTTTATATTGGAGTATAATAAAAGAAAAAAAAACAAACAAAAAAAATTCAATGCAATTCAGCCGCATTAAAAAAGACATAAAAAGATTATGAATTTAAATATTTTTTTTTGTGATGCCGCGGAATCGATGGTAATGTTGATAAAGAAAGAGAAGATGGGGGAATCTCATCCACCGCGCGTCAAATTATTCGCGTATCACATATAATATGCGTTTCTCTCAATTTACTTTTTAATTAGGTTCGCGACTATATATATATATATATATATATATATATATATATATATATATATCGCCAGTCGTATAATTTCTTTTTAATGGCAAATTTCTAAAATTAACGTCGCCGGGAAGCTTTATCCAAAGATAAAATAACCTTTTCGAGCATAATTATCTCATAAAGTATCCGGATTATATATATATATATATATATATATATATATATATATATATATATATATATGTATGTATGTATGTATATACAGGCGTAGAGAATTTACAGAAGTTCTTAAATTAGGATAAAAGCTTAGAAGTTTTATATGTATAAATATATAATATACATCCAAGGAAGCTCGGAATACAGGAATTGCGTAGGATTATGAATCGTTATAGTGTATCTAAAAAAATCTTCTCGATCGATTAAAAATATAATATAATTATAAGCATCGCGTAACTCTCTCTCTCTCTCTCTCTCTCTCTTCTCTCTATATATATATATATATATATATATATATATATATATATATATATATATTAATCTGGCGCACCGAATTGTATATTAAAATCCTTTTACTTTTGCCTCTTTCGACACGACCGCAATTGCGCGCGCTTGCAAGCATTGCATAGATATAATTAAACCAATAATAATCGTAAATTATTACCCATTATATTAACATAACGTGTTTCCTTCGCCTTCGCATCTAATATTATATACACCGGGGTAATCGATACATACGAATCTCTTTAATTACGAGCGATTTTCAATAAAAAAAGTATTTATATATATATATATATATATATATATATATATATATATATATAAGCATATAGTACATATTTGCATACGAGATGCCAAATATTAAATTTTCCATGAAGCTTGCGTGTACGTCAGTTTGTTCGTCCCGCGCACCATTGCACCTCGAGATTTAATCACAAATGAAAAATACTATTTTAGTTGGCCGAAATAAAGCTAACGAAATTACCACCGAATTAGTCAACGAATATTATATATAGGTAGTGAATCACGGTCGAAAACTATATCTGAACTGGCGCATTTGTTGTTGCCTACATTAGTACATATATGTATATATAAAAGCCCCTTATCAAAGCGCGAAGCCCTGATTATGCTTGAAAGAGACCCCCCTCGCAATGAGATGCGTCGATAAAATGAAACAATTCATCGCGGAATCGCTTGGGCACTCTGCAATAATGAAACGTCGAAATTTTCAGAGACTTCGTATTCGTTGGCAATGACAATCCTTTTTATTTAATCTTTACTTTTTTGTAAATCTGAAAAATTATCTGGCGAGACATTTGGCTGACTTATATTATGATTTTAACTTTTTGTTTTCAATATAGTTGCAATTTTTTATGAGATCTCGAAATAATTGATTTTACAAATCGACAATTATATACATGTCACACACATATACATATATAAACGGACAAACATTTTTCATTCGTGAAAGAAACAATTGTGCACATTAATTTATTAAAAATTGTAAAAATTACTCTACCTCCAAGATTTCCTAGAAATTTTTCTCAATGTACTTTCGTATATATATATATAATATACGAAGTATCATATATATACACATATATACGTATATATATACCTTGTACGCTTGCACATTCATGATATCATCGTTGACGTATAAAAGAAAGATACCCAAAGAATGCTCGAAATATATAAAACACGAGCAAACAGGGGATTGCGAAGACGAATTGATAATTATAATTCAGGTATGGATACGGGAGCGTTGCCGAAGCGTTGCCGAAGCGTTGCGCTATTATTCGCCGTCCATTAAAATTGATAAGGGTCAGAGTAAACGGCTGCGTCGGCACTCTCGGTCATGTATCATCCTCCCCCCCCTCCGCACCAATGTTTAACTATGTGCATATTGCTAATAAAGAAAAAGAGAGAAAAATCCAAGTTTTCACGTATATTATGAAAACTCGTGTGTATAGATAGATTTTTATTGCGCATAGCTATAGCTCGTACTCGGGAAAACGAGGACAGACAGGGACACACACACGCACGCGCGCGCGCACACACACACACACACACACACACACACACACATATTATATATACATAAAGTATATATCCGCAATTTTTCACCTCCTCTGCAATTGGCGTACTATATACTGGATTACTTGTATAATTGTACGTAAGTGTATATATATATCTGTGTGTGCATATATACTTTATGTACATATAATAAATATCACGACGCGGGACCCGAAGAAGCGCGCGTGCCAGTCAGATAAGGATTTATAATTCGCGTTTGGTATCTAATAAAGTGGTAAAGTGGGGCAAAGGAAAGGTATCTTTCGCCCGCGTATGTGCTGATATATAATATATAATATATATATATATATATATATATATATATATATATATATATATATATACATATACATATACACACATATATATCTGTGTATAATGATCAAATCAGTTCCTCCAATCGGAATCTTTATATTACTTCGTTGTTAACTGTATGTATGTATGTATGAATCAAGTTTAATGAACTATTGCTATATAAAAAACTGCGTGTTTGTTCGAGTCAAATATAGCTATTATAATGATGCTGAACTATTTTATTAAATCACGGCATATCCAACTTTTTGCCTATTCAGCGGTATTTCGTTATAATATCTTATATTGCTCGGAAGAGATTTGACTGTTACGATTGCCCCTCCCCCCTTTTTCATTCAAGTTTTTTTACAAAGCTTTTAAAAATAACGCGTTAAGCAAGTCTAAAGACGGTTTTAAATTTTAAAAAGTGTTTTTACACATGAGTCTAAATTAAATTAACTCTTTTTCAATCGACTTATAAATAAAGATCGTTCGCGTCTGACTCATGTCCGTAACAAAAGTTGTTTTAAGCAAAATAGAAAGTTCGGCATAAGACGGAATGGACCAGCATATTAATTGTCTAAGATAAGGCTGTATTTTTCAATGCTCTCTCAACTTCTCCGCCTTTTACATAATATAATGCGCCAGTTCTGAAATTTATTAATTTAGCCGATGGCTTAGAATATTGAATTTACGAATAAGGGTCAATTAATTGTATAATTTAAAACCCTATCCACTGTTTTCGAAATGACGACTGACTGCGAATCAATTGAATGCAAACCACTTTCAAAAATATCAAAATCAATAATCAATCATACACTTGCTTTCTCAGAAATAATCACCATAAACGTTATATCAGTTTGTTTGATTTCTGCAGTGATCCTTATTTATATCTCTATATAGTGGTTTCTACAATAAAACATATATATATATATATATATATATATATATATATATATATATATATATTCGTAGAAACTGATACACGTGAGAATCCATCGATTTCTACATAAACGCGTGTAAATAAAATGCACGTCGCAGGCCAGCGCCAGGCCCGCCAAGAACGTTTGCGCGGAGTCAGGGGAATTGTCCAGGATCGGCCAGACGCGCCAGTAGCGGATCTCGTTGCGCAAGCGCGAAAATTGCCATTCCCTGCCGCCCTCGCCCGACGCTCGCGGCTTATTCGCGCGCCAAATTTGAAAATAACCGTATAGGCATTGGTCGGGAGAAACGATCCGCAACGAAACGGATTCGTTCCGCGCGTCGCGCAGCAGCCTCGCCCTCTGGTGTGCGTCTATATATATATATATATATATATATATATATATATATATATATATATACTATGTATTCTCATCGTTGCTCGCGTATATGTGCGCATGCGTGTTGCTCTTACGCAACCCGAGGCATGCACTTTTATTATATATATAATATCAGTATGTTTGTATGAATGTATGTCTGAATGTACGTATGTGTAAAATAAGTCGTCGACGGTCCGCGTATATAAATGCCGCGCATCTGTTGCTCGTCTTTATAGGCAGCGCACAAAGACGTAGTAGAGGCTTCGGCTTACTTTTGGCGCGCCCCTTTTTCCTTCCTGGGGATCTTGCTCTTAGCCACTACTCCCCCCCCCCACCCCCTCGCATGCCCCGGTCGCTGAGCCCTGACCCCATGAGTGCGTCTCCTTTCATAGTCACCTACTGTTTGGTGGCGGCGGATGCGGCGGCGGGCTGCGCGTCTATACTTCTCCCGCGGAGACGAAGAAAAGATTATGATGATGCATGAATATCTATACACACACACGCACACACGCGCGCGCGCGTACATGCACATACATACATGCTTGTATCTTCGTGGAACATAAATTTGTGCAAGTATATATATTGTATATATATATATATATATATATATATATATATATATATATATATATAATAGGCGAACTCTTTTTTCACGTTCCGTAGCCCTTCGTCTTGTTCTATCAGCCACGATAGTGCGCGCGCTCATTATATGCTCGTTGTATCGCGCGTGCGTATGCGCGCAATATGTGTATAAGAAGGAAAAGCAAAGTATGTACGTATATATATATATATATATATATATATATATATATATATATATATATTATATATATATATATATTTATATATATATATATACACGGATGAATGCTCGCGCGCACGGGGGGAGGGAAGATTAAGGCTATAAATAAAGGGGCGGCGGTGCGGATCCCTTGGATTTTTCTTTGTACACGCGCCGTATATACGTTCGTTGTATTTTACGGCGCTTATATAATAAGGAGCCGGAGGCCCGTTTTCTCGGGGGGAATCGCGTGGATGCAGGGGGGTTGGAGCGGGGAGGAGACTCGGAAATAGCAGGGAGGGGACGAGATAGATTTTCACCGGAGACAGGGTCTGCGAGCGCGCGCGCACACGCACACATAGAGACCGGCAATTGTATATGAATTAAAGGTCGCATATAATATGTATATATACATATATATATATATATATATGTATATATATATATATATATA
>JACCIC010000047.1:210000-250000 GCA_018907035.1 Sycobia sp. Sy_11
AAACCGACCCAGTTATGTTCCCGATCGAGTACAGCAAGCAGTTCTTGAGCTACCGCATACTCAAGTCCAATCGGTTCAAGTACATCTGACGATACGGACTCGGACCAAGTGTTTGTTAACGTAATAATATTAGTGCGCGAGCGCACCCACGCATGCACCCCGCCCTCCCCCCTCTCCCCCATTGAGAGAAAGAAAAGAGAGAAAACGACTTCTCTGCCCCCGCCCAGCCCCCCCCCTGGCCAGCGTGGAGGGACCGCGTCGAGCGGAGCTCAGGAATTTGCGTACAACCGCTGGCCGCTGCTGCGCTGCCTGCCCACTCCCCCTTCAATATATACATAGATATATATTAGGGGAAAATTAAACGTCGTCGTCGTCGTCGTCGTCGTTGCAGTCGTTGTCCCTGAAATAAAATTTTGAAAAAATTATAAAAAAAAAAAAAGAGAAAAACGTAATTACTACGCGCGTACCGAGAGGTCTGGAACGTCTCTCTACTCGCGCCTACACGCACACCCATACGTTTGCACACGCTCTTAAAGGCGTATATACACCCACGCGCACGCATAGATACACACACACACATACACACGAGTAATTATACAAAAAAAAGCACAGGAACGGGGGGTAAAAATAAAGATCCGCACGAGGTTATTTTCCTCGAGGAGGAGGAGGAGGACGGGGGGAAGGATATCCCCGAGGGGGGTTGGAAGAGGAGGAGGAGGAGAAGGTGGAGGAGGATTAACGAATAATAGTAATAAAAGTAATAATAATAATAATAATAATAATAAGTAATAAAAATCCAAAACAAAAAAAAAAACAAAACAAAATAAAAAATCAAAAGCCCAAAAAATTATCGATATACGACGAGAAAAAAAAACATACAAAACAATCCCCCGTCATGATCGTCTACGTTCCCGGCAGAATGCCAAGGCACGTCGGCGCGGGTTACGCGGGTCTCCACGGGGCCTACCAGCCGCCCGGCTACTACGGTCAGCGGCTGCTGCTCGTCCAGCAGCAGCAGCAGCAGCAGCAGCTACAGCCGAGCCCCCCGTCGCCGCCACCGAGCCCCGGCTGCGGCGGCCTACACCTGCTGCAGCAGCAGCACCAGCACCATCTCCATCGGCTCCAGCACCATCTCCATCATCATCATCAGCAGCAGCAGCAGCAGCAGCAGCAGCATTACCCGCTCGGCGACCCATCCCAGCAGCGCCACCAGCTCCAGCTGCAGACCGGCTGGCCCCTGAGAATGCCCCAGGACGAGGAGATGATGGCGGTCACCGCGGCGGCGGCCGCCGCTACGGCCACCGCCACCGCGCGCCACCAGCAGCAGCATCATCCGGGCGGCCTGTCCAGCAGCCAGCATCATCAGCTTCACAATCTCCATCATCCTCATCGTCAGCAGCAGCAGCAGCAGCAGCAGCAGCAGCTGAGCCAGCATCAGCAGAGCCAGCTGCAGCAGCAGCAGCAGCAGCAGCATCATCATCATCTCGCGGCGATCGGCGCCGGTGGCGCGATCGTCGTCAACGGGCCGCCGAGCCCCGCGCACAGCGACTCGGACGCGTCGAGCTCGAGTCTGGAGCTCGGCTCCGTGAGGAGGGGAGAGCACGCCCAGCTCAAGTGCAGGTAAGACATACTTTTCCCCTCTACTCGTCCTCTCTCTCTCTCTCTCTCTCTCTCTCTCTCTCTCTCTCTCTCTCTCTCTCTCTCTCTCTCTCTCACTATCTCTCCCTCTCTCCTCATTGTTCTTATCTTTGTCATTATTATTGTTACTGCTGTTCTTGTGCCGTTATATTATTTACAAATTTATATACATATTATTCGTCATGTGTTCGTATATATATGACAATACGCGTATCAAAATTCGCCCCCCCCCCCAAGACGATATAGTGCAATTCGTGATTTAGTATATACATACATATGTGTATATACAAACATGCATTAATACATACATGTGCCTATGTGTTTATGTGCATATATATGCATACGTATATATATAAAGACTGAATTCGCGCAAAAAAAAAAAATAATAGAGAAATTAGAAATTGCACTGGTCAGCTTCCATTTCAAAAAAACAAATGAAACACGTTCTCATTATCGATGCATAATTTACTGAAACTCGTGCACTAGTTTTTATTGATACCGTAGATATAATGATTTCTGCACAAGTGCGCATTAATATACCGATCACGGACTATACGCGTTTCACAAAATATGAAAACTGCTCGAGCAAATGTGTATGTATATATATATACATAAAACATCTTTCGAAATTCTCTACAACCAGAAACAAGTATGGCACGCCGTCCTGCCGATTTCTAACGAAAAGTGTATATAGCAAATATATGCATGTAACTTTCTAGCGCAAAGTAAATATAATCCATGATTGATAACGTTATCAGTAAAAGTGAAACGTATATCAACACACCTTTCGCAAAATGCAATAACCAGGCACATTATATATGTATTATAGGAGGCCGAATGGTGCTACTTTTCTTGTACTGAATTTATATATATACACATCTTTGTTTTACCTGCACTCGGCACACGCTGCAGTAATATAGTATATAATTCGGAGGGGGAGCTGCTGGGCGCGTCTGCATCTGCGCTCGATTCGCCACTGGCATATTCGGCGGTCTTCTTCCCGCTGTTATATCTCAGTTTTTCGTCTTATTGGTCAGATTTTATAAGAAACGAGAGGAATAGAGATTCTATGGTCTCGCCGTCGTAGAAGAAATCGATCGGAATAATCACTATTGGAATATGAATTTTTTCGTTACACACACACACACACACACACACAAAATCGAATCGAGAATCTAGATATATAGCTCCCCGCAAAGAAAGTATGGACGAATGTGTAATTATGCTCGAGCACGCGATTGTGCGCTATACAATCGTACAGTTTTTTTTCTCTCGATAGCAGTATAATAACTGATATATTTATATATATAATAATTGCAAGGCCACAAGGGTGCATCAATTGTCACTATCGTTGTATATATATATATATATATATATATATATATATATATATATATATGCCTGCATTATATGAAATATTATATGCCAATCCTGGACAATATTTTTTCCTCTTCCAAATTCGATTAGGAATATTTACAAAATCTGTATATATATAACATGCATAATGTAGAGTCGTAAAGCAATATTTACGATCGTTTAAAAAGATCGGCGCGCGACGAGGAGTTTAATCGACGCGCATTTATTAACCGATGCGAGCGTGAACGCATCATCCAAAGTTCTTGGAACAAGAGAGGAGATAATCTAGAGAGAAAAAGAATCGAAACGCTATATAAATATAAATATGCGATCGCGCGGAGTATATATATATATATATATATATATATATATATATATATATATATAACTAGGCAGGAGTAAAAAAAGGATTTTACGATCGTCTGTCGCCTGCATATACTTTCGCATATTAGCTTTTTAGCGATAACTTCGTCAAATTTTGCTCATCTCTCAAATGCGTTCATTTTATATACATATACATATATATATATATATATATATATATATATATATATATATATATATACCCCCCGCATATGCGAGCATTGTTCTAAATATATATAGATATATCTATCTTAACAATGATATACGCGAGACAGCAACAACGCGTCACATCGCCGCGAATTTGAAAATAAAGAGCGCTTATAATAAATAAATGCAAATTTATATATTACGCGATATTCCGGACGCGCGCCCGCATCGCTGACCGATGTTCGTATATATACACATATGCAAAATGCATGATGCAAAAAAGCCATATCTTGACAGGGAAGAGTCGAGCCGCATGCTTCTCTGTTTATATATCGCTTTCGTACTCTTTCTTTATATATATATATACCCACTCAGCAAACACATACACACCGTATTATATAGACAAGGAAAAAGCTCGGTCCGAGCCATACCAATAACGATCGTACGCCGCATGCATGCACGCGCGCGCGTGCACACACACAGAGAGAAGAGAGAGAGAGAGAGAGAGAGAGAGAGAGAGAGAGTCACACACAAAAGAGAACGAAGACGCTGCGTGTATATAACACAGCATCGCCGTCGTAGCTAGTTTCGCATACGCGCGTTTTATAATCGCCAATCCAACGTTCATAGGTCAAATTAAAGTATCGTCGCCTCGATTTTTTAGATTGTGTGCGTATACACATGCGCACGAAATTATATACGTATATACACTTCTAATTTGATATACTCTCTGTGTCTATGGTTATTTTTATTTTTACAAATCGCTGTATAATTATTCAAATTTATAATAATCATATATATAATACATATATATGTATTAACAAGAATATCGTTTCTAGACTAAAGGAATATCTATATAAAAAATCGTATCTTTAGACGTTCGATCGGTTCGAACCTCCGAGCTGCACGTATGCTCACGGGCAACTCCAGCTGATGGAGCAGTTTCGCCGATCGAATAATTCAAGCCATTTAGCGAACGTATTCCGAGGTGTATTCGGTTCGATTTCGGACGTTCTCCGCTCGCGAAAATTCAAAAGCCTCGGATCGTCGAAAAGGTGTACGGGCGCGCCGCGACAGTCGGCGCACGTCTATGCCGCGAACGATCGATCGGCGCATTTTCGTTCGGGAATTCATTGGATGCGCGAAAATAACGCGAACGGCGCGCAAGGATCGAGGGGCTCGTGCTGCGAAAAATTTACGCTCCGTATTGAGCTGAGACCGGCGAATTGCGTTACGTACGTTTTAAACGAGGTTAAGAGGGCCTCGAAATTTTCCAAAAAGCTATGTTCTTGCATAATTCGGACGTAATAAAATACTTCGTGGTAGATTTTGCGTATGGGTGACGTCGACAAATTAACATGGCTGCCGGGGGGAGAACGGGTCTTTTTTTATATAATAAGATATAACATATATAATGTTCGCACTTTTATCCATGGTTGTGTATATCTGGATCACGACAAAAGAAAAAAAAAAAAAAAAAAGAAACACTTATAGTAATATGGATTCCGTGACCGATTCTATTCTGCAATAGTCCTTGAATAATAGCTCCAAAATAACCATAGCGTTGATTTTGATTTTAAATAAAATGTAGATATATTTAAAAAAATACGTATATTTTTTTACTATTCTAACCATATATTAATATATATATATATATATATATATATATATATATATATATATATAAAATTATATAGTGTACTGGTAAAGGTGTGATAAATTTGTTTTGAAACTATCTCGAACAACAAAATTTTAAATATATATATATACCACAAGAAGATGTAATTCATTATCTATATATACTTGATAGCGGATTCTTCTCTAAATTTATCCATCGAGGAGCGTTTATAATATAATAATAATCTCTTTGCACTTTGGTACCCGCGGGGTAAAAAAAATGCATTTTACCGCCCAATACTTTATATAAATATCCACTTTCCAATCGTTGCTTCATCCTTTCAATATGTGCATTTGCATGTATACGTATGAATTCCGTCGCTGGCGCTCGGCTATATTACATGCTATATGGCGCCGCGCACTTTTCACACACGCATCAGATATTATCATATACATAGCCTGCTTGGACAACGTGTATATATATATATATGTATATATGTATGTGTGCGCGCGCGCGCGTGTGTGTGCATATGTATATAAATAGAGGCTAGAGCGGCCATATAACCTGATTTAGCAAGAAAACATAATAAATACAGTATAGAGTATTTCCTGTTGTAGTGTATGCCCGTGTATATTTCGTTATATATATATATATATATATATATATATATATATATATATATATATATATAGATTTGATATCATTCGGTTGGCTTGTATATTAATAGATGATATTCTCGCTAATAAATTACATAATATTTCCATATAATACAGAAAAAATTTTCTATATACAGATAGAGCCATCCGTTATATTCTCCGTAAGTCAGTCCACCTAGTCGCCATTTTATCAATAACATATAGTCGTATATATCGCGTAGCAATCGCAAAGAAATTCCTATATACTCAATTCGTACGCATACGCGTATATACACGTATTAGAAGTCAAAAAACTACCGAGAACTACCGATATATATATATATATATATATATATATATATATATATATATATATATGTATGTATCTTATCGAAAAAGAAAAAATTCACACGCGCCTGAATTACATAAGCCTTTAAATGTAAATAACATTCGTACAGCTCGGGGGGTGCTATATACCGATGCCGCTATATCCGCCGCTGGTGCCGCTGGACGAGTTGACGTTCGCGAAGGAATCGGCGTATTGAAAGAGCGCCGCGCAGAGAGCGGAGGACGGGAGGGAGAGAGGCAGGAGGCAGAAAGCACACAAGTATGCCACAATTTTTTTTTTTTTTTTCCTCTTCCTCCGTCTCGCGCTCCATCGGGCGCCCGTGTGCGAGCGCGCGCGCGGTCGAGAAACATTGCGCGGGGGGAGGGGGGGCGGCTGGAGGAAGGAGGAGGGGGGCGAGATAGAAAGAAAAAGAGAGATATCAGCGAGGCGACACGCGCTGCTCACGTGCACGTCTGTCTATACGCCTCATGCGCGACTCTTTTGAGCTTTCACGCCTTGGCAGCGCCGAGGAGAAGAGCGCGGCGACCGGCGGGAGGCAGAGGGGGGCGGAGGGCGGGAGGGAGTGGGATCGCAGCGATAATGCGTGCACTGATGGGTCCCCTATAGAGGACGAGCCCGGGGCCGCTTATCTTATCTTTCCGGCAGCGCGCACGCATTGTCTCCGCGAGCGAGAGCCTCTCGCTCTCCCTCTTCCTTTCTTCTATATATAACGATAAACGCATAATTTACCTGTGACGCGGGAACGCGTCCTTCTCAATACGGACGCGCGCGTGTGACGTATAGTCATTCGGAGAGATATTTTTCGTGTTTGGCGTATTTTGTGCAAAAAGCTCATGTCCCCGCATTCTCGTCCGTCGATGTATAATACACACGAGCCGCGTGCTCAATTGATGGAAGCTCGGTATTTCCCGCGATCGCGATTCATGCATTATATATATATATATATATATATATATATATCTATCAAAAAACATATACATATATGTACGGCGATGGCTGATGGCTAAGACGCAATTTCGTGCGAAGCAAGATACATGTATTATATATGACACACACACACACACACACACACACACACACACACACACACACACACACACACACACACACACACACACACACACACACACACACACACACAAAAGATGTATATGTAATGCTGATATTGTTTTGATCGAGTTGACCGCGAGAATAAAGCATATACGCGACGAGATGAACGACATCGAATTGACGGCAATTACTGCACATGCCATATATCTATAAACATTGATCATTGATTATTTGATATTCAGTTGCAATATGCATTTTGGAGCGCTTTGCCGCAGATGACGATGCGGGAATTATGAATCGAGGGCGGCGAAGGCGCCTTTGTCGCGATTTTATTTAGACTGGCACGCATACACATACACACACAGATATATATATATATATATATATATATATATATATATATATATGCAAATCAAACTTAATTGATGAATCATGCATGTGTATGTTATAATACTGAACAACACGAAAGCCGATTAAAATACTTCAGTTTTTGCTTCAAATAATTCCGGAGCGAGATACTCGTACAATGAATTTTTGGTACTTTGATATTATATCATTTCATATTTATACATATAGATACATATATAAAATGCGCAAAGTGCAATAATTATAAGAACCAGTATATATACTCGTACTCGAACAGCGATAAAAAAAAGAGATTATTTTGAATATTAAAGTTGCAAATTGTAAAATGTCGACTTGCTTAATTTTTATATATATATATATATATATATATATATATATATATATATATATATATATACATAACATATTGAAATTTCAAGACATTTCGCATTTCAACAATATTAATAAAACTATACTTTCATAATCATGATTTATACACCGACCACCATATGGGTATACCAACCTGTTCACGCCGTTATATGAACATTTCAGCCGATCGAGTTGATCGAAAGGTTCGGACAGTATGCTATATAGAAGTAAGAGTAGTAAATATATATATATGTATAGCGAACAGCTCGCTGAACGCAGTAATGTAAAACATTAAGACCAGGCGGAGCAGGAGGTTTTTGACGCTCGAACAAGGCGAATATAGGTGAAATGTTCGAAAGCTTCAAACACGTTCGAACGCGTGAGTTGAAAAAAAAAAAAAAATTACTCGCCCCGCAATACGCAAACCATATGGAACAAGTATCAGCGCCACTCCTCTCTCGTGCAATTCATCATACAACGTACATATAGACACACGTGCGCACAAAACTATTTTTTATTGACAACTAAATAGTTGCGCAATATGTATATAAATATTAAAATTAATAATAAATATAAAGGCCGTTGCATGCTCTATGTGTTTTATCAACTACGTGTAACGATCTAAAATATTGGTCAAGCCCAAAATTTCTGTAAGATGATTGCGGCAAAATAGAATTTGTTTTTAAATTCCTATTAGATTTTTTCCATATAAAAGTCTGAAATTCATTGATCTTTACGATAAAAATATAAAACATCTAAACTTTATATGAAAAACAGTAACATTATAAGATACAAAATTATCGTAATAAAGATAACTTAAAAATATTATATTTCCAAAAAATCGTTTGTATCTAAATATCAGCTGTGCAGCTGGTCAAAATACTAATGCGCAATTTATTCAAAGTTGCCTCTTTACTTTAATTATATGGATTCAACATATTATATATATAAATATCACGTACGGAACATCTGTACTAATTTGCGGTTTCTAAATTACTTAATGTTATGTGTATGTATGTATGTATGTATGTATGTACACATATATATATATATATATATATATATATATATATATATATATATATATAGGCTATATATACGCGTGATAAAGTTATCATTTATACTAAGAAAAAATCCAATATAATCAGACACGCCCGCCACCTTTTTTGATGCCCTCGTACAAAATTTCTGTTGTTCGAAGTCATAATAATGTAAATAATTCTCATCGTCAAGACCTTGTTCCCGATTATTGCAATAATTTACATGATCTACATACACACGGGAAGGGTTCAAAACCAAACATTTAACAGAGAGAGAGAGAGAGAGAGAGGAGAGCTTATTGTGTATATTATTCACACAATCTATATATATATATATATATATATCGAATGATTCTGATCGACAATTTTCAACGCACACGTGTTCGTGTATTCAAAGCCTCGTGCAATGTATGAATTTTCATTTTTTCCCCCTTTTTATTATCGAGTGTCTGCCACGCTTTTTATTATATATACACATAATACACATCTTTTTCTTTGTGTCGAGGCGCTTGCTTGCTTGCTTGCTCGCGAGGCTAAATTTCCGCCGCTAATCAGAGGCGTGCCTTTGTTTTTCAGGTGGCATAATTGCGGCAGGTGGTTCACATCGCTGGAACAACTGGCGGCCCACGTCGGCAAGCTTCACGCGGCGCCCGGTCCACGAGGTCTCTTCTACTGCGGGTGGGAGCGATGCCAGAGGGGAGAGCGGGGATTCAACGCAAGGTACAATACCTTATTATATATTTGTATATAATACAGGAATTATTCACGGCATATCTGTCCGGATGCGATTGAATGGAATTATATTGTATTATGAAATATTTTACCACGTCGATTGTTCGCTGCTCTATACGGATTAATTAATATATAATGAAGAATTAAACACATAACGCGCATTTATTTGAAGACAAAGATTTTTTAGAAAAAAAAAGCACGCGATCATACCATCCTCTACATTCTGTATATATGGAATTTCGATTTCATCAGACACGAATTGATCGCAGAAATTCTATACTTCGAGCAATTTTTATTAATTTTCGCTTAGGCAAGTGCGAAATTGTGAAATTAAATATTAGAACTAAAATCAATATTACTACCGTAAATGCTCGAGAGCTATTAGTATACGCAGCTGGAACGCTGAGCGAAATGAGAGATAATTATGAAATTTATCACGCATTATTGTGCTATAGAAGCTCGCGATTTTTGTCTGGAACTTTCCTTTGTATCTATGTACAGAGCTTCTTTCATGCTCTGAAGATTTAGTCTTGGCCAATTTTAATCTTTACAGAAATGCTTGCATGCAAATGTCAAATAATGAGCTATAATGGGCCCAAACTCGAGCTTTTTTGTCCAAAATCTGTAAGAAAATTGATCAACAGTAAGTGCTTTGTATCTTTCTGTCTATTATTAATGACTATTCAGTAATTGGTCTTTTTACTGAGCATTTGTCATTGTCATAAACAGATATATACGAAATACTAATAGTATCTTCTTTAGATAGGAAACTTGGCCAAGAGTAACGTCTAATATCCTTGAACATTTGAGCATTAAACCGATCAATTCGTCCCAGCCATTGAACTACTGAAATTGTCATATCGACAACTATAATGTAAAAATGGAGAAAACTGAGATGTTAACTATGGAAATAATTCATGTTCAAGGAATACGACGGGCTTGAACGACAATCAAAAATCCCTGCTCTAAATCTACTTAACGTACGAGAAAAATGAAGTTAACTGAAAATCACACACTCTATAGAGCTCCGAACGTCCATGTTCAAAAATGTTCATGTACACAAAAATACAGGCTCATAACATAAGCATTGTTGTCTAATACCTTCTCCTTTGTTTCTCCCGTCAGGTACAAAATGTTAGTTCACGTGCGGACACATACGAACGAGAAGCCCCACCACTGCTTCCAGTGCGACAAGAGCTTCAGTCGCGCCGAGAATCTCAAGATTCACGCGCGATCCCACACGGGCGAGCGACCCTACGTCTGCCCGGTGGAGGGCTGCAACAAGGCCTACTCCAATTCCTCGGACAGGTTCAAGCACACGCGCACTCACGCCGTCGACAAACCGTACTGCTGCAAGATACCGGGCTGCCCGAAGAGGTATACCGATCCGTCGTCCCTACGCAAACACGTCAAGACCTATAGGCACTATGTCAACAATAACAACGATAACAAGTCGCCGCCCCAGCAGCAACAGCAACAGCAGCAAGAGAATCAGGATCAGATGAAGAGCTTCGAGGACGCACCGATGCCTCTGGCGCCGATCGCCGTCAAGGCGATCCCGACGCCAATGGAGGTGGTAGTGGCGTCGACGACGACGACGACGACGACGACAATGATGATGACGACGACGACGACGACGACGTCGCCGGCCAGCCCAAGGTCCGACTCCGAAAAGAACTCGGACAAGAAGGATTCGAGCATCGACAGTAACACCACCAGTGCGTCCGTCTGCTCGGTTAGGTATGTATCTTTTATATCAGATTTATGTTCGTACATTTATATAACCTTTCATTTTGCATTACAATAATGATCCTATTGCCATTCGAACGAAGTAAAATTATGGAAGTTCCAAAATATGTATTTAATTAGATACCTTAAAGTAACACATGCTATATCGAATTCCAATTCTGAGCATTTTTTAATGGAAAGATTCTAACTCGGATTTTTACGGAATAGAATTAGAAGTGTCACTGTATGCTGTTTAAAAGTTTTAGTTTGGAATTTTCTTCATTATTAATTTAACAAGAAGAAATATAATTAGATACGAATTGTGGTTTCGCCGAAGTAACTGATTATTTCCAAAACGGGGCATCTAATATTTTAAAACATAAGGCTGATTCGCTTTGCAAGATATACTTTTTCCTAACAAATGAGATACTTATTTTTATACAATTAACTAATAAGAACGAAATATAATAACATAAAATAATATTCAAGTATGTCACGAACCTATATGAATAGTCATGCCGGTGTAGGTTGAACAAGATTTACCTTTCAATATGGACCAAATTTATGACACATATTTGGTGACTACTCCTTGGGAGTCAAAATCTTGCTCCTTACAAATTTTAGTTAGGATCATGTTTCTTCAGGATTTAAATTGGATCTAGTGCTAGTCTTATAGCTTATATAATTAACTATTATTGCACATAAAATTATAGCTTCAACATCAAAGAATGATTGTTATAGTAATTTCACGACTGTGACATATTCGTAAAGGAACTTATTTAAGCCTTATTAACGTCATTTAGTCATTTACCATATAATAAAGTATTACATGAATTGTTGAATTCCATTGCATTGTTTATATAAAATAAGTTTCCTTATAATTTTGTTAGATTCTAAATTTAAATTAGAGAAAATGAACATCAGAATACTACTATATTCAAGACAGATTTGGAATTCAGTCAATCCGAACGAAAAGACCCTAACTCTAATTTAGAAACGATATAATCCCAATTCCAGCATTTGATGAAAACATTTGAGCGAGAATTTTGAATGGAGATAATTTCTATTCCAGTTGTTAACGAAAAAGATTCACGTCCAGATTTTTAACAAAGTATAGAATTAGTCCAGTACTTGAATTTTATATGATGTTACTCTTATTAGTGCCGCAATAGTATATTATAATGATATGCATTACCGGTTATCAGGACAATTAGTCCCAATTTTTCTATTAATGAATCTTACTGCTTACATATACATACAGAATTATTTATAAAGACTTTTTTGTCCCAACAGTGAGAGCCCGAAAGGCACGACGTCTTCGACGAGCTTCGAAGAGCAACAGAAGTTCGTCGAGTGGAATAACATGTACAACCTCCAGGACCGCAAGGATCACGTCGATCCTCAAGCCACTTCGTCCTCCCCCTCCTCGCTCAGCCTCTCCCTCTCGCTATCCTCGTCGAAGGGCAGCTACGAGCACGACTCGCATGCTGGCCGTTACAGTCATTCATCCCTCTACGACGAGTACATCCTACCAGACCGCAATCCACCCACACAGCAGCAGCAGCAGCAGCAGCAGCAGCAGCAGCAGTCCTCATCCTCATCCTCCTCCTCCTCCTCCAGCTCCGGCTTGTATCCGGTCGAGCTGAAGCACTGCCCCCCGGGCTCGCCACCCGATCACATTCTGGCCGCGACTCCGCGCATCGGTATGCACCAATCGACGCCGATCAAGAGCGAGGACAAGGCCTCGGGCGTGGTCGACTATCGCAACATCGAGTCTATCGTCAACGGCGGCGGCAGTGCTGGCAGTGGCGGCCAATGCGCCGCCGGTATCCTCATCACCCCCTTGAAAAAGGAACCAACGACGACGGGCTACGTCGCCGGCGACGTCGTTCGTAATTCTGTGATAAAGCGCGCGGACACGCACCTCCAGCCGTCAACGGCGGCTCATCAGCACCAGGAGCAGCAGCAGGATCAGGAAGCGGCCTCGAGCGTCGGCGGCGGCAGCAGCGGTGCGACGACGACGACGACGACGACGACGACGACGACTCCGCCGCCGCAGCCGCCGAGCTCGACGAGCGAGTGCTGCTGCCGGCACAAGTGCTGCCGGCACGCCGACAACGACAGCGTCCTCGAGAAGACCAAGATCCTATCCGACCTGATTCTCAAGGCGCAGAATCCCCTGTTCCGCCACCTGCTCGCCTCGGTCGATCTCCAGTACGGGCTCCAGGGAATGTGGTCCAGCAGTAGTCAGCAGGCGAGCCTCGCCGAGGCCGTGGTCGGCGGCCCCGGCGCCAACACCTGCGCCCAGGACCTTAGGGCCAAGTCGGGCGAGTGCCTCGCCACGGATATGGAGCAGGACCTGCCGCTCGATCTCACGGTCAACAAATGACCTGACCTCCCCCACCTACCACCGCCGCCCCGTCCTCCTCCACCCACGCCCCTCGATTCTCGCTCATTGTCTCTGTTCTCGGTTATTATACACCTTCGTCGTCCGCTGGATGATATTGCTATGTTTATAATGTATTCTGGTTGTTTAGTCACGTATATATGTATATGTATTGTAAAAGAGCTGCGATTTTCCAATGATCGGCGATTGAAAATGCGCCGCGCGATGCTCAATATTATATCGTATAATATATAGTCGAACGGCCGTTGCCCTCGTCGTCGTCGCCGTCGTCGTCGTTGTTGTTGTTATTGTTGTTTCTTTTTTTTTGTCGTCTATGTAATATGGGAGCCGAGACGCGAGGTGCGAGACGAGGCGCGCGGTCGTTCCGATTGGACCGTATATATATGTATATACACATATATAGACAAAAGCCAAATATTACGATCTAGTGGGTATGTAATTGAGGTGTGCATTTGTCGCGCGATTGACGCAACTTTTATTATTATTTTTTTATGATTTTTTTTCTTCGTTTTTAATATAAATAGCATCGTTAGCTTTCTCAAGGGAGCGCATAAACAGTATAATTTTGCGCAGAAGACGAAGGGGAGGAAATTTTTTTTTCTATTATTGTGCTGTGTAATAAACGCGCGCGTTTTGTGAATGAAAGTAATCGAAGATTGATTCGAGAAAAAATTAAATGGAGAATATTTGTAGAGGAGTTGGAGACGATTCTTGCGTCGGAGGTACTTATGTTTATATACGAATAAAATACAAATGTTACATACCTGGATGATTGGTAATGCGTAAAAATTAAAACAAAAAATTGTATGTAAATTATCGGTCAGAACTACCAAATTGATATATGTAAAGAAAAAAAAAGCTTAATTTGATAGTTTCAGTACCTTCCGAACTAAACTTATATATATATATATATATATATATATATATATATATATATATATATATATATATATATATATATATATATTGAGCGGCGTATATAAATTGCATTTTTTGTATACTAAGAAAGTATATTAGGTACGACGCCGAGATGAACCACACTGACTGCACGTCCCGGCGCCGTACCTCGCGTGCGAAAGTGGAAGTAAATAATGTACATAAATATATCTGTATATGAGAATATTCGATACAAGCCATGAAACGTTGAAAAAGAGTGCCTTATTATTGTCAGGAAAAAAACTAATTAAAACTATGTCATTTCGTTCAATAAAACAAGAAAAAGCATTATTTATATATATATACAGCTGTACGTGTATTGTCATTATCGAATCCATTTCCTTATAAAAATACCCTTAAAATTTCTAACGCATCAAACAATAATTTCATTTAATAGAGAAAAATAACTTGAAAAAAAATATATAAATAGCTCTTTAATTATATTCTAATAAATCTCACAAGAATGAAATTAATAATAACTTAGATGTACACGTTTTAGGAGGTAGGACCGTGATTGGTAAGAAGTTCGGACATGCCGTCCTTGATTATTTTCAAGCTTTCCAAATCTGCATTGACTGTTGCTATTAATTGTCCCATTCCTTGTTGCTCCATATTTAAATACTGAAAATGAATGAAATCATAGAATTTTAATATTTTATTTTCGCAATTATTTAATATTATATACAAAACTATTGATTTAACATTATTCGTAAATTTAAGAATAATATATAGATTAGAATAACTGTTGTCTCAGTTGGTAAAAGCCATCTTAGAAAATTTTGAAAAACGTCTATCTAATTTTTCGAATATGAAAACGAAGTTTATTAACTACTAGAAATCAAAATAAAATACATACTCCTAGAACAGTGCAATAACAGAATAATATATAATTTTCGCTTATAGCCGAAGCAAAGATATAACTTATAAGTATGATCTGATATTTCAAGCATCTATGATTAAATACATATTCAACTTACCGTTTTGATATCATCTTGAGCTATTGGATCCATAGTATACCTTTCTTGGTTTTGTGTGTCTGTATGCCTTCTCATTCTTAACTGAGATAACATTTCGCTAATTCTACCTTTAAATTGTGTTGGTGCACTAATTTGTGAATGCATTGCTTCAAATTTATTAGTTAAGGTTTCTTCTTCTGGTTGTAACGAGAAACCAATTTTTCTAGTTATTTCTTGCCGAACCAAAATCTGAATAAAATGAAATTTATACGTAGAAATAAATTTATATCATTTTAATTTAAAAAAAAAATAGTTTTAAGAAAGTTTTACCTGAAGTACCCTATGTTGAAGTTCTAAAAGACTCCTTCTATGTTCTTTCAATCTTGCTTGTGTTGCTGTGTGTTGTCGTTGCAAATTTTGAATACTTTCAGCTGCTAAATCAAGAAAAGCACGGTGTCTGGCCGTTTCTTTCTTCTGACACTTTAATCTATGTTTTACTTGTTGGAAACCTATCATTGGTACAGGAATATAGTGTTCTGGATTTGGATTATCCAATTGAGCTTGTTTCCATAAACGAGGATCTATCGAACATGGTGGATTATCCAAATATTCTTTAAGTTGTGAAAGATCTAATTTAACTTGTGGAAATATATTTTCAACTCCCATTTGGGTTAGTTGTTGTTTTTGCATATTTTGTGTAAGGTACGAGCATAGTTCATTTGCAGGAATCTTTCGTAACGATCCTGTAACTCCTTTTTCTGTGACGAAAATTGTAACTTGACCTTTTGTTTCTCCTAGTGATTTTATACTATCAACTGTTACTGTAAGATTCGGTTTATTGCCTAAAATCTGACCTAAACTTGCTATTATTTGAGGCTTTCCAGCTTTCAGTTCATCTTTTTTCTTCGCAAAACACAATACTACCAAACCATCATTGTTATCTGCATCAGGCATTCGACTATATCCAATGGCTTTAAAGCGACACAATGGATTTTCTTGATTTAATTCGATTGGTGGGGCATTTGCAGAGTAATAAGCTTTACCAGTTCCCCATAATGCCTGTATTAAATTCCATCTTGCAATAATATTATCCCTTTCATCATTAAATAATTGGCAATTAAAAACTGCATTATACAAAACTTCAGAGATAGTGCTTGCATTTGGTTGAGCTTGCTGTTGCTGTTGCTGTTGCTGTAGCTGCTGTTGCTGCTGCTGCTGTGGTTGTAATTGTGTTAAACTTGATCCAAAACTAGGAAAGGTACTTCCTGTAAATTATGATTAAATAAAAATAAATATTTTTAAGTAACTTGCCATATGACATAATCAAAAAATAATTACCACCACCAGTGCCGAATGATCCAAAGCCAAGACCTGTACTAGTTGTTGCAGGTTTAGTTCCAAATCCTCCAAAAGTTGTCGCTCCAAATGTACTTTGTGGTTGGGTATTTGTACTATTAAATCCTCCAAATAGTGATGGTGCAGAAGTAGTTGTTGGTGCTGTAGGAAAACCGATAAAACCTCCAAAACTACTATTACCAAGGGTGTTTGTAGGTGCTGTCGAACCTAAACCGAAAGCTGATGTCGAAGCAGGTGTATTTACGAAACCTCCAATATTTGTTCCAAAACCAAAATTAGTAGCGGGTGTGCTAAATGTGCTAGTTGTGGTGGATGTTGTAGGTGCTGCACCAAATCCTATTGCTGCTGGTGTACCAAATGCTGAGGTACCTGTCATAAATCCTGTAGGTTGAGTAGATGGGGTTCCAAATAAAGAGGAAGTAGTGGTTCCTGGTGTACTGAATCTAAAAGTATTTGTTGTTCCAAATCCAGCTGAATGCATAAAATTGAATAGCCTTTGTTAAAATTAAGATTAGATATATATTATAAAAATAGATGGTCATTTATATCTATATTACTAATAGAATGTTTTTTAAAAATTTTTCCTTTCTAAAATTAGAACACTGATTTCATTGTTTTGAGCAATCATGAAATGAGCAATAAACTTCGCATTTGCACATTCATATGTCTATTTAGCGACAAAACCTATTTGTAAAGGTTAAATCTATTTTTAATTAAACTTGTATGAATTTAATATTTACTTTTTTATATTAATTTATAATTTATCATGGTAAGAAGGTAATAAAAAAATTATTTAGTAATGTTTCAATAATTTATATAAAAATATGAAAAAAAACAGGATAATTCAATGGATTTGAAGGAAATATCTGGTAAAATTTTAAGTAAAAGCGCAATGGACGATGCAGTAAGTGAAGTGGCAACAAATAGTCCAGGGAAAATAGAAGTTTATGAAATTGATATTGAAGTAACGTCTGTGCCTAGTAATGTATCATCGAAGAGACATTTTGATTTGCCACCACATTCAATGATCATTATTATTTCTGCTTCAATTATTTTGGCGCTATTATTAGTTTGCTGCATTACATTATGTTTAATGAAGCGATGGAAGAAAAAATACTACAACTGCCTGCATAAAGGTGACGAAAGATGTGATCCAAATTGTGGTGGAACTCGTAGGCCTCTTTTGAGACGTGATAAATCAGAAGATTGCCTGAGCAGAACGACTAACAGTTCATGAGAAATTAAAGCACGCTATTATTTTAATTTTAAATAAGTTGATGATTGCTTGTAATTGAAGTGGGATGATATTTATAATATTATATAACTAGAATTTATAAGCCATTGTATGAAGAATTCATATTATAGTATATTTTATTTGATAAGCCTGTATACATAATTCAAATTTAATAAAATATAACTACAAACGCATATAACCTAAAAGCTTATTTTCAATAGTCATACCTGGTTTAATGGGAGTCGCAGCAGCAGCAGTTGCCGTACCGAAGGAGAAGGCCGTTGTTGCCGCAGGAGTAGATGCACCAAAGCCACCGAAAGCCATTTTTATAAATTGATAACTTTAAAAATAGTTAAAAAAACTAAAAAAGCCACCTTTCCCGCCACGACCCGCGCGCGACCGCATGCGACCTTTAATTGTGTCTGTATATATATATATATATATCATCTGTACTCAGCCATTAGACAGGCACACATATGACACAGGTACTGATAATCACGAGACCTTCATGTGAGACTGTAGTATAGCTAAAGTTTATCACGCACCTGATATCTACACCTGCAGTAGGTAATGTCTCGTCTGACAGTATATTTATTCGTCTCATTGATTTTGTGTGAACGTATTCCAATAGAAGTTCTATAACACAAATTTACTATAAAAATGGTATTTTAGAATGATTTATGATTATTTAAAAAATTGTTTTAATACTTTAAATTGTTCAACGCCATTTTTTATAGATCATGAAACTCAAACCTACACTTTGCGTCAATTGTCATCTATTATATAACATAGTCGAAATAACTTACAAATACCGTGAAAAAAATAGTCTCTCACCCCCACAAGTTTACTCATAATATATTATAAATTAAACTAAAAATATTTTTAATATAATAAAAACAAAAAAAAAATAAAACTAAATTATTCAAACCAAAAAAATAACGAGTAGCAGGTAGGTCCAAATATCATAATAATTCAAATGTCATTATGTGTATATATATATATATATATATATATATATATATATATATATATATATATATATAATATTTTTTAATTCTTTAAATAAGTCACTTAAATTAATAATGAAAATGTATTCGAATTTAAAAACTATTTCCCTATAGTAGCAAACTAGCTTATCAAATTATCGAAACTGAACGATTTAATTAAATACTTTTCGATAATAAGAATAGCCAATGAAAATATCATTTCACCACGCCTTGTAGATATATGTAAATTTATTATTCTTTTTATGACTGAAAATGATGAATCGCTTTCTCAATTTGTTATAGAAATAGTCACAAAAAGTCTGAAAGCTATATAAATATTTGAAAAAATTGGTATCATTGCGTCATGAATTATTTCGATTTAATATTATATACGACATATTGCATTATTATTTTCTTTGCCAGTATCACGACTTTACCAAAAATCTGAACTGTGCATTTTTACTTGGAAAAAATTATTTTCAATATTAGGAATCTTTACTTAAATCGTTTGAATAAATATCCACAAGTCATTATATATAATTTATAAATATTATACTATAACATAAAGACAATCAAACTGCCCTTCTTTATAATCACTCCCGAAGAATCTGAAATAGAAATTACTGCTAAAAATAAACTTAAATTAGAATATAGTTTATTTTTATTATTTGTTTATTTTTAATTTGTAATCTATGTTAGCACAGAACAACCCGACTACCTCTGCCACTTTATATTTAAATTTGAATTAAATGTTTAAACTAAATTAAACTGAATATTTTTGCTTATAAGAAATCAAATTTTACAATTTCCCAACTTGCGTAAATTTGAAATAAAGTCATAGGTAATGTGTTGGCTGAAACGAGTTCGATATCAATTTTTCGTAAGTATCGACTAGTATTTAATATGGTTTCATAATAGAGCCACGAATACATTCTCCATATTTTAATATCTTTCCATAAACCTTCAGTTATTCTTGAAATTCTGATTTTTGTTCGTTATCTTGAGATATTTGACTATACTTAAAAAAATATTTTCAAAATTATAGACGCAATCTTTAGTAGTATTCTTCCTGCATGATCTTCTTATATTTGATATTCGAAGCTTTGGAATGAAACAAGGTCGAACATCTTGATGTTGAAGCCGTAAAACAAAATTATATAAAACAGGTAATATAGAAAAAAATGAAATTACATGAGTATAATCTTCGAAATACACTCTCCTATACTAAACAATTTGTTAAACTCTTTCAAACAAGCTTGCAAGCTCTCGTACTGTTCAGATATACTTTTAGAAAGATCACATATTTGGGTACGACAGTTTGCTGTACCATATTATGTTCATATTGTAATTTTATAATACTGTCTTTTAGATCTATTCTGTAATGGTTATTTATTTATAAAATGTATCTATATAGTATCTAGATAGTAACGAAAAAAAATCGATAATTGACTAATATGTGAAATGTTAGATGTAGAGTGCACAAAAAACACAAAAAATAAGTTTGTTGAAAATCATTAGACAACAAAAATAATGCTTCACCGAAAGGATGTCTATTTCCTATCAAATTTTCCAGTGTAGTATCAAGTGCTTCCAATACTTTTAAAAATTTTTGCCAATTCCTGACTTTTTCTGATATTGCACATTGTCATCTAAATGCTTTGTAAATTTAAATGCAATTTTAGAGCTCAATGCGCTATTAGACTATCATCTAAGTTTTTCCGGTATTTTAGATGAACAATTGCTAGTATAATGTTATTGACTAATAGTATATTTTTGAAAATCATTAAAACGATCAACATTTTACCTGTAGCTTTGGAAGCATCTATAAACGATAATCGAACGCATTGGTTTAGAATTTGTTGCATGATTGTATTCAATTTAATGTGTTGCATGTAACAGCAAATATGCGTTGTTCTGGAAACAATTTAGGAAGATTCATTTTAACAAATGCACCCAGATCATCAAAATCAAAATTTGTTTCGCTTTGCAAATTACGATCATAAATATCGTTTGCAGATTTGTTTGGCACATAAATGCCGAGCTGCACTAGTCCTTTGTTGGTGATTGACAAACATACATCCTCAATCGCAATCAGTGTCTGATTATACACATTTGCTAAGAATTGAAATTTGAGTCCCTTATTTGGTGAACAATGGAAGATGTCTTCACTTATATAAACTTGATAGTTTTCCCATAAATATTTGGACTTCGATGGAAAACACCTAATCAAACCAGCTGACGCTAGCAGTTGGTCGCCGTTTGATCACACACACTAATCATTGTCCTGTCCTGTACCAGGACCCTTTTGCTTATCAGTGTAAGAGCCCTTGGTTAACTCCATATAGGAAACATATATAAATTTATATATATATATATATATATATATATATATATATATATATATATATATATATATATAGATCCCGTGGATAGTTCGTCGCAAGTCTTGTGTAGTTGGAAGTAGAGGGAGATAAATTTGGCATGGTATAAGTTATTTTAAATAATCTTTATTGATGGAATTACTTTCGGTGCATCAAGGACGGCTGAAGACGCCGCTTTCAGTCGGTCACAGCAAACGCTGGTGCTAGATGTTACCGCGTGCATTTCGAAGACTTCTCTAAAGTCCAAGATCCAAGATCCGGTTTCTTTACTCCTTTGAATTCCTAGCCAAGCGGGACAGACGGCTTATTTAGCCCCGGGACAAGAGTCTTTCCGCCGACTGCGACGAAGTCGTTTGTGCGCCGGCTTCTATATATATATATATATATATATATATATATATATATATATATATATATATATATAATATATAGTGCCTTGGACGAGCAAGTCTCGTTCTGCCTCTATCGCGAATCCCGCACTCTTGCCTACAAGCTCGGGTCGAATTCCGCAAAAACCTCGGCAATAGATCAGACGCTTCTATATGGTGCAGCGGACCCGGCGTCCGGACCGTGTAGTAGCGGCACATATAGTGTATAACGGTGCGCTGCTCTGCGATCCTAGCGGCTAGCGCGTGTACGACATGCACCACTGTGCACACCACAGAGGTTAAAAACAGATTTCTTCTCTATAAATGCAATCGTAGATAATATCGCACCCTTCAAAATATTTATCATTCCTGACACCTATATATATATATGTATATATAATAAATCGCACAAAAAAAATGTTTTGACAATCCCCATGTTCATGATAAACACAATAAACATATTATTAAACATATTTCCCAGTTTTATGGCTGCAAGTAAACCTTAATTCCAGAGGATGATAATGAATAAACTTATTATTATTATTATTCGTGCTAAAACAAATAATACTAGAAGTTTAATACTTACGCACTTTCTTGAGAAGATTTCTTCAAAAAGTTACGAATAATAAGTAATCTATTTTATATTTGTAATCTAAGGAAACTCAACCTATACATGATTCTATAGACATTTGTTATTTAATAAATTTTCACACTTCGTAAATAAGAGATCGCGTAATTCTGCCTAAAAAATTACAGTTACTTTGTTTGGTAATAGACGTAAAATCATTGTAATTAGTAGGCCAACTTACATTTCAAATTAATCCGTTAGTGGCATAATTCGAAAAATATGTTTATACGAGGGACTGCACATACCTATAAATCAGAGCTGTAAACTTTCTAAATTTGACTAATCACTGCAAAACCGCCGAATTCGTATATGTATCGAGACAATGACTGTATACTCATTAGATTTTTATAAATTACAAATTTATAGATATACGATTAAAATTAGCTCAGATTATATCGTATTTTAACCAGTGCATGCTTTATAGTATGTTAAGCGACATTTGTTTTTTAATTGCATTTGTCGTAAAAAATATATGAAATTTCAAAGGATCGTCATTATTTGCACTTTACTTGATTTTAAGGGAAGGACCAAGTTATTGTTTACCGATCGCGAAAATATATCTTATATATATTTTAACCAATCTTATATTGTCTTGTCACATTGTCTTGACACATTGTCTTATATATAAACATTAAATTATTGCAAATTTTCGTTAATATATCTCGTTAATCTTGTCTATTCAGTTTAAATTTCAAATCAATTCTTCAAACGGTATTAAATAAGAACGTTTTTAAAATTTTACGTAAATACACTGTTTTGTTAGAAAATTCAAAAAATTGTTAAAAACTCATGGTTTGATGCATGAAATTGATAATTTCAATGAATCCAAAACATACGTAAACAATGTATAGTATATAATTAAAGAAAACTAATTTACCAAAAAATTGCAATAAATTACAGTTTATATATATATATATATATATATATATATATATATATATATATAATATTTTATTTATAATAAATCTAATAAAAAATACATCGATTGACGAACATTTAATATCTTCCAATCATAATATTGAAATAATGTAAAATAATATTTTAATTATCAAACTTGTTTTATAATTTTGAACACCTGAATCAAAACAGATCTAATTGTTCACCTCCGATGACGAGTAATTTTTAGGTATTTTGCTCTCCTTTAACAGTAAATCAAATTCATGAATAAAAACAGTAATTTCGCGCATGGAATTTCTTCATTATTATATACACATGCAGGTTAAACATAAGATATGGTTATTTTTTAAATTAATTTAACAATTAAAAAAAAAATTATTTAGCTATAACATTATACGTTCAAATATAGTAGGAATTCCGTTGATTCCAGTATATGCATTATGAAGGATAGGCCTATGAAGGACGACGAGTCCTTAGGCTCTAATAAATACAATTCTAATTCTAAGGAGAATGGATATTGAGGATGTGTCGGATAACAAGCAATTGGAGATCTTTTTATTTTTTTTATTTTATTGATACTATAATTTATTTATTGTATTATAATTGAAACACGAAGCGAAGATCTTCAATATTTATATGACAGTCTACGAGCTTTACGTTCTATATGCGAAAAGCGCAATCTCATCGACAAGACACACTCTTACTCTACAATATCGCTCTCCTTTCCCTCACTTTCCCGACTTTAACTTTTTACACACATAACTTATAAATACATATGTGTATAGATCCGATCTTCGACTTACGGTATAGATACAACGTTTCGTCTCGTTCAAGGTATTTCTACGATTGTAAAATTTTCGAGCGCCTGAAAAATTCCAACGTAATATATTTAAAGATTGTCCTTGGTTTTTTTTTTTTTTTTTTTTACACTTTTTAAGATTAATATATATTTTATCCGGCTCTTCTGTCGACGATCCAAATAAATTTCGCGACGTATATATTGTACATGTACATATTACATTATGGTATATATAATAATGCGCTCGCGCGCTGAGTGTGTGTATGTCGTTTTTATACGTATATATATATATATATATATATATATATATATATATATATTATATTTATTTATTTATATATTTATATTTGCACAAACGAGGTTAACATCATCAGTAATCCAAGTGATGTGTTTATATATATATATATATATATATATATATATATATATATATATATATATATATACTTTTAAAGCAAGAGATCGTTCGATCGCTGTTAAACAGCACCGCAGGAACATAAAATTTATATATATATATTTATATCTATATGTATTATATGTATAATATATACTATAATAATAAATTTACTCGAACGTTCTTTTTTCCCTCTCTTTCTCGCCTGCTTTTAAATATACATTTAACTAGATCCGCAAACTTAAATCTTAGGTAATTATTTTGCATAAAAGGGCGCGCCTGCTTCCGCAATATTAATTCGCAGTTCTATATATACAAGCTGGTTGGTCTTGATCCAATTGAAAGGGAGACAAGCGCGGTAACACGTACGCTTTACGCTTTACAACAATTTTTATCGTGTTTATGAAATTTCCGTGTATTATATATATACACAATGTGCACATCGGATTGTCATTATAATCACTCGATATCTATATATATATAAAGTAGTCGTTATGTAACGAGCTTTGAAATTTCAATTGCGCAAGGTGATTGTCATGAGTGTATGTCAGAATGAAGTATGAGAAAGGGCTCGGGTTTTTTCTCAATTCAGAAACTTTTCTTTTTCTTCTTCTTCTTCTTCTTCTTCTTCTTCATCTTTTTTTAAGCAACGTCTGATCAATGGCACTCAAACGCCAATATAGCAGTGCAACGTAAAATTTAACCAGAGGGAAAGGCGGACTTGTTTACTTATTATTTACCAGTAGCTCGCAATGTATCCTCGAAATGAACAGCGAATCAAAATGTTTTCGTTATTAAATGTTTGTCTGTGTTAAAGACAGAAAATTCAACGCTCGCTAAATGTCGATATAGCTTTCGAATTCACATCGAATACATGCTCTATTCATAAAGTGGACAAATTGCATTCAGTTACAAGTCCAGCTCACACAGATGGAGTTCAGTGTCAACGCAGGTTTCTCTCGCAAAACAATCTATCCGCATACTTCATAATAATACTTTATAATAGTGCATTTCTTCGAATTCCCGATTTCCGAAAATTGAAGAAAGGGGAAAAAAAATTTAAAAGACAATGAATATCCGAGATAAGATTTGCAATAAGAACAGCAAAAAGAAGAGCAAATAGCGTACGTTTTGACCTAATTAACTTGTTTCGGTTCATCAGTGAAATATATGTCGTTGGTGGTGGCTCGGTATTATTAATAGTACGTTTATTAAGACGATTAAAATCAATGGGCGGTAGAAACTAAGAGCATCTTAATATATTTATTTTTAATAATATTGATCGTCGCTATATTTTAAAAAAAAAAGAAAGAATAAAAAACATTTTCTATGAAAGGACAAGTTATAAAATACGATAATTCTCGTTAAAACTATTATGATTTCATTTTATCCTTCATCAACAAATATTGAGAAAATCAAATTATCCTGATTTCATTTTTAAATTCCGTTCTACATGCTGAAATTTATCTGAGAAATCCCACTGTTAAAAAAAATCCCACTTTAAATCTGTCATTTAAAATTTTACCTAACTTTGAGCTGAATTTTTTCAATATATATATATAAATAATAGGAAAGAAACGAGTCAAGTGACATATTATAATCTATTTAGAAAACGAAGAAAGATACTGCTTTCTTTTTTTTATATTATAAAATAGAATTTACCTTATTTTGTGGCTTTAAGAGAGAAAGTTCAAACCTTTCTCATATGTGTGTGTGTGTGTGTGTGTGTGTGTGTAGACGACGCGTGCAATGAAATGAAGAAAGAATAATTGAAGGCGCTCGCCCACGCTCATAGGAGTAACGCTTTTGATATGACGCGTATATAATGCACATGTGAAGATTGGTTAATATTATGTTATATATACGTATATGTAGATTCCAGAACTATTTCTTCTTCTTCTTCTTCTTCTTTATCTGCTTTAAGAATTCATGACGAAATCGCGTTTATAAGCAAGGCACCGTACGTTCGAAAAGGAACGCGCAACTAAATTGTTATTATATTACTTACGCGTATTGTAAAAGTTTATATATATAGACTTTTCCTTTTTCTTTTCACCATATAGGAGCTTCTCGTGTTAGAGGTCTGTGTATACAAATATCCAATACAAAGTGCAAAAGGATCGCTAGAGCATGTTAAATCCGTACGTATGGAGAGCGTTGGGCGCATTATCCGATTTTTTTTTCTTCTTCTTCACTTCTACATATAAAGCAGAGCTAAAGCCGTCTTTGCAAATAGTAAATTCATATATATATATATATATATATATATATATATATATATATATATATATATATGAATTTACTATCGAGAGAGAAAAAGGTGAGCTTTACTCTCGCGTCCCACTGATCGGATCTGAGATGTATAATATATATGTAATACGTACAAGATTTTGAGTATACGTAATTCGCCCTAGTCGCGCAAGAATATAGTTAAGGCTGCCGCGTGATTATATAATATGTAAATATATATACATATTGGTATAGGGCTTTTTGTATAAGGGAATGCGTATAAGAACTGTATATAAGATATATATATATATATATATATATATATATATATATATATATATATGTGTACATCGAAGCGCTGCGTCCGTATATCTATGTAGGATTTTCGTATATAAATTGACCAAAGGGATGCTGGCTGTAGCACGAGCGAGGGCTCACTTTATACATCACGTATCATTCTATCTTTCTTGTTAATTAAACTAGTGCTTTAAACAAAAAAAAAAAAAAAAGAACAGAAGACAAAAGAAAAATATTTCATTATTTAAAAGCGATTTTAATCGAGAGTATGAAGGATTCTTGCTTCTAATACATACACTCACTCACGTACGCACGCGCGCGCGCACACACACATACACACACTGCGCATTATATATATATATATATATATATATATATATATATATATATATATATATATATATACAACGTTAAGCGAGAATATTTAACGTTCATATCCTATTTTCGGGGGTTTGCATATACGTATATATTCACACACGCGAATAGATAATTATCTATATTACGGGTTACTCCATATCATTTCTTTATACATAGATAAGAACAAAAACTTATCACATTTTTCTCGTTCCCCCTTTTTTTCCCTCATACCTTTTGTTTCGTATGTTCTATATGTGTTCTGTCTCACTGTCACTCGCACTCTTTCTCTCTATTTCACATTCTCCCTTTCGCATAATAAATATCACAAGGATTTTTTTCTTTTACATAATATATTACACAAATTTTTTTTTTGCCACAGTCCAACGAGCGTCGCGATTCATTTGGCTGACTGGAAAAAATGCCAAATTTATCTATATAGATGTATTATATATGTATATGTATATATATATATATATATATATATATATATATATATATATATATATAAAGGTAAGCATATTGAGTCTGTGTTTACATGTAATTATATTTAACTTTGTACGTGTCTGTATATATACTCGTGTATGTCCGTGTAGGCGTAGGTCTTGGCGCGCGCTTGCCTATATTATTATACATTATTTAAGCGCTCGCTTGGCAATAATAACGACGCTCGGTCTCATCAGGCGTACGACTGATCCAGGGAGATGGCTATCTTGTTCCCCTTCTCGACCCAGTTCCTCAGCCGACCGCGAAGCTCCTCCAAGCTCTTCGACTTGGCCTTGTTGATCCTTTTGTACTTGACGTCTTTGGGCTTGGTCACCGACCTGTGATTGCTCATGACCCTGTTGTAGGTGACCTGCGAATGGGCGCGCGGCAGGCGACCCGAGCAAAAGGGCAAGGATTATTGGAGGTCTCGCTTTACAATTTAACATATGTATATATGTATACGTATATATATATATATATATATATATATATATATATAATTCCTCGATAAAGCTTTATCCAGATGGCACAAATTTCCGTAAACCGTTTAAAAAATAAATCAGATTTATACGTCTAGTGTATGCTTTCTATTTCAATTCGTAATTGAGAATTCGAAATGGAATACAAAATGTACTCTGGAACGGATAAATTCTATAATCAGCTGATGAATTCCATGAACATCGAAAAGTTTTCAGGCTGTGCTCGGAAAGAATTTATATCGTATAATACATGTATTCTGGATTTTCATGAAAAAAAAAAAAAAAAACAAAAATCACAGCGTATATACATGAAAAACTCTAGGATTTGCATTACATACCAACCAAATTCCAACTGGATCCCGTGTGAAATTTTGGAATTGAAATGCAAGATTCTAATTAGATCTAATTGTTGACTAAATGTCGGTATGGTTTTGAATTCGTGTTAAGCACTTTCACCAATCATCTATCGATCATTAATTGTACGACTTTTTGGTACGAACTTTTTTGTTTTTATAAATGCAGAAAGCTCGTACAGTGCCGGAGCAATGTACTCGACGAATTTGAATTTATCAGACCAAACGCAAATAACCAAGAGATTTACTTTTACGTATCTATTCCGCAAGTTCTTTTTCTTATTGGATCTGTGCTACAGTACAATCAATACGTAACAAAATTATAAACTGAATTTAAGTAATAGGAAGTAATATTCTTTGATTTCTGACGAATACCGCCCGACTGATATAATCGGTTTATCTATATTAAATATTAAATGGATATAAAATATGATTAAATTTAATACATTTGTTAAAATTTAAGGGGTAAAAATTACGAACAGATTTCGAAAAAAATTCGCTGTGCCATCTGGTATTGAAATATTTGAAAACTTTTCAACTATTATAAGGATTATAATGTCAAGTCACTCGGTGCTAATATATGTATATGTAATGTAATAATGTTTCCTCAACCGTGTCCTCTATAAAAGTAGCGAGAACGTAACGGATTTTTAGAGCATGTAAAATGTACAAGGATTTAATATTAATGACTTCTTCTCTTAGTAGCGTGTTCTCAATATTTTTCGCATTTCCTATATATATATGTCTCTACATTTCATTTACATAGAAATTTGAAATAAAAGAAATATACATAATAGAATTTAACATTTAACTAATGCGCTTTGTGCAAGTTCGGTCAAGATATCTGGTGGTTTGAAAAATAAAAAAATCTGAAAAAGATTATATGAATTAACACGGGATGAAGTAAAAAGTTAAAAGTAAAGCGCACATAAACTATCCTGATTCCTCAGGAGAACGGAAAAATGAGTAAATAAATTCCCTTAATAATTATCATGGTTTTCCTTTTGAATTTATGTTTAGAATAGGCTACGTTTTAGATTTCGATAAATTATTTTATTATATATATAGTAATAGAAGAAGATTTCGGAATACTGCACTTCTACACCATCGCGAGCGCGTCCTCTGATTTTTGTATTCCCTCCAACTGGATTCACGAAGCGAACAAGGCTTTTATATATCAGGTACAATATCACACATACGACTCGCGTATCTCACCTGCGCCTGCTGACTCTCGTCCCTGCTCCTCTGACCGCCCGTCGCGGCCGCGTGTCCCCCGGACTTCGGGCTCGTGGCCGTCGCAGCAGCCGCCGCCGCCGCCGCCGTCGTCGTCGTCGTCGTCGCCGTCGTCGGCGTCGGGGCCATCGCCATCTCCGCCTCCTGCTGGGCGAGCCTCTCGAAGCTCCCGTACAGATCCTTCAGCCTCGGCTTACCGCCGCCCCCGCCCCCGTCGCACCTGCCCCCGAGGCCGCGGCGCGCGCCACCTCCGCAGCCGCCGACGCGCCGCCAGCCCGCGCTCTCGTCCACGTTGTTGTCCTCCTCGTCGGCCTCCTCGTCGTCGACGACCCCGATGTCGACGTCGCCGCCGCCGACGAGCGCCCCGACCATGGCGCCGACCTCGTCGACGTCCTCGTCCTCGTCCTCGTCGGCCTCGGCCCTGTCGGCGACCGCGTCCACGTCCTCCTCCACGGAGTAGACGGTCTCGAGGACCTCGGGCCTGCGCAGGAAGCCGTTGCAGCGCCTCGCAGCCGGGCCGTACTTGAGGCTCGCCGGCTCGACCGCGTCCGAGACCGAGCGTATCACCGTCACGTCCGTGATGTTGGAGCGGAATCTGCGGGAGTACGGGGAGCGTGATGGATGCATATATGCATGTGTGTATGTGTCTACGTACATGTATAATATATATGTATATATATGGTATGAGAAGAGAAAATGAACGGCAAGTACGTGAGTCGGTTTTACTATTACGTGTTGACGAACTGTACCATATATATATATATATATATATATATATATTATTTTGCTTCGCCGCGCGCGGTTTTCGAGGAGCGAGATGCGTGCGTGCTCGTTTTTTCTGATTTAAGAGAGTCGCGCTCTTACATGCATATATATCTATATGGTACACATTCCGGGATTTTCCCGAATTTCTGAATCGCCCACGTGTGCTCGCGGCACGACTTTTTGAATAAACTTCGGTTTGCAAAATTTACAACTAAATTTACAGCTTTTAATTTATTAAATTTTTTTTTTCTTAAGTTCGTCGAAAAAATGATCATTATTGATGCTTAAACTTAAAAGTAATTAAAATAATGCATTATTTAATTTGTCCTGCAAAAGTTTTATAATTAGTATAATATAGCACCCAATATGGTACAAATGTGAAAAAATTGTTGTTTTAGTTTTGTAATAAATTATCATAACGATAATTTATTTATTACAAGAAAACAACAGCAGCAATTATAAATGCATATAAAGGAGATCCAAAATCAACTAGAATGAATATTTTTCAATTTTTATATTTTTGTAATAAAAACATAATTATTCTATTTTGTTATTTGCGACATATGTTCAACTCTACGTGGAAATTTTAGGCAATAGATTTGATTAAAGGATAAGAAAAACTTTAAATTTGAAATGTTTGAATGTGTATTTCTTCAGATGTCGCTCACGAATATCGTAGTTGTCTTTGGCAAAAATCAAATTTTCGCGGCGATATTTATAAAAACCAATATAATAATCGAGCTTTTTCGACAAAAATTTAAAAAACATTTCAAATAAAAGTTGTAGAACTAATTAAAATACATACTTTATGTTTTGTAACTTTTTTTCCTCTAAAACTTGGATTTTTTGTTATTTTTTTATATTTTTATATTTTTGTATTTTTTGTATAAAATGGAATGAAATTATATGCATTTCTAGACAGCACTATACGGATACTGATTTAATGATCATGTTTGGTGCTTCTGATTTTTGACGAAAACTACATTAGTTCTCGAGTAAAAATTTATGGATCATAAAAAATACATGAAAATTCAATTTCCAGCAAAAATCACTACTAGATTCGTAGTCAGCATCCCAACAACAATAAGTTCAAACATTTTTAGCAAAACTGGGTTTCGGTAGTGATCCGTAAAAGTTTTTGGTTTTTGAATCGTACGAACTGTTTTTATATACGACTTACGCGTTAAATGTGTTGTAGGCTTTTAACGTTCAAGAAAAATTATTAACGCAATTTTTACGTAATTGCAATGCTAAAAAATACGATATTAATGACTTCCTGCAGACGTGCAGAAAAATGTTTTTTTTTTTTTTTTATTGTTAACCAAATCTTAATCTTATCAGGATTTATCCATATAATGATACTTTTTATAATAAATTAAAAATATTATACAATTGCAAAACCTTATATGGTGAAAATAATTTAATGCAATACAATATACAATCTTGAAAGATTAGCACGCACCAAGCATTAAGTGCGCAAGTTAAATAATTCATCCTTAAACAGAACTAATTGATCGCAAAATCTAATATATATATATATATTCACAAACCAACTAATATGCATCAATCCGCAGAAGTGTAAAAAGAAGCAGTTGAAAGTAATTTTTCGGTTGGAGAAAAAAAAATTACGCACGGAGCTCATTATAATAAATTTATGTATAACTGATGTGCATCCAACCGAGCATTTAAAGTTATTACAGTTAACTGGGTTTAAGTGCAACGCCTACGATTTGTTTGACTAACGGTATATAATTCTTTTCCTTTTCCTCTTTTCTTTTGCTCCGTATACGCACCGACATAGGACTCGCGGGCGACAGATGAAGATAGAGCGAGAAAGCGAGAGAGAGAGAGAGAGAGAGAGAGAGAGAGAGAGAGAGAGAGAGAGAGAGAGAGAGAGAGAGAGAGAGAGGAAACGGAAAGGCATAAAAAAGAAAATTGTTTACGATTTGTCGTCTGATGTACAATGCGTATATACGGTTACGATATGCGCTCATTCTTTTTATCTGTCTCGCGCAATGTATATTATATTTGACGAGCCAGAAACGAGCATTTTATGATTAATGCTCGATTGTAAATTGTAATAATTTGTTATACGACGCAATAACGAAACAAAATGTCATGAGTTTCAGTTTATTACTATTAATGAATTAACGAGATAATAATTGAAATCTTTATATGTTCATATTATTTTCATTTTGTATAAACAGATTTGTTGTTAAAAAATATGATAAAAATGATAAAAAGGAATTTTAACGGAATTTACATGTGTTTTATTTATACTAATTTGAACTGTAATTAAAAGAATTATATATATATAACTATAGTAAATGAAATTGTTAATAGTATTAAATATATAAATAAAAAATTTTTTAATAACAAACAAAAATGTTCAAGTAGTAGATTATTAAGTCGTTCTTCGGTCATATTATAATTTAAAAATATTGAGCTAATCGACACAAAATTGAGTTTAATATTAGGTGTAAATAGCGTTATTAACAAATAATTTTTTTTGTCATTAAAGTAGTTATGAGTAAATAATTATAGATATTAAGAATTCTACATACGTCGACTGATATAAAGCAAATAATTAATTAATTTTTAATTTTCAATTTTTCTCTTTTTCAAACAAATTTATTTCTAAACCAAATTATACCGTTTCGGTAAGTACATGGGAGTATACAGATATGGAAAGTTTTGGTGGAGAGGGCAGCTAAATTGACCTTGACTTTAAATATGAAGTTTTTTTTATATATACTGCCCATTGAACATTATAGTTCGATATTATAGCTTATCAAAAAGACTGTCAGACCGATAAACATACTTATTACCCGGAGTATCGATATTATTTACGTAAAATTAGTAATAAAGAATTTGAAGATGTTTATATAGAAAGTAACTTAAATAATTGAACGAAGTTTATATGAGCGAGATATAATGTATAACTTAAAAATGTACTAAGTTTGCTAATTAGAGGAAACGGCTCAGATTTATATGATAAATAAGTGTTCCATAAAATGATATCAGGCATAGAAATTATTTGCCAATATTTGACATATCGAGTTTGGACATTAATTGGCACAGCTGGGTAACTCACCAGGGAAGTGTCTCAGAGAACAGTAATATGAACAAAAGTTGTTATAGGAGTGAATTAAATACCCTTGATGATACTTATTTATATACCTTAATTTTTAAGGCTATTTTAAGGTCAATATTGTTGTTTTGATGTTTTTTTTTAATAGAAATCAGTATTCTTGACTCCGGGATCCTGTAGAATTTTTTTTAAGTTTTTTTTCGGATTCGAAACACGAATTTCCATTTAAAAGCAAAAGTTTTACCTCGGAACGACCGTGAAAATTCAGGAACGAGGTTAAAGTCAGCACTACCAACTTTTGCGCTTGACGTTTCGCCAGAGAATCGAGTCTAAAATACATTACCGTCGTGTTATCAAACTGTTCCTCGGCTTTTCTAACTCTTCTCACGACGAGCTTCAATAATTTATTACATTAATCGGCGTCAGTTGTAGAATTCTTAATTTTATTCTTCTAACGATTAATTTCTACTACGATAGTAAAATAAAAAGAAATAAGACTCGTACCCATCGAATTCTCCAATTCCTCGGCGAGATTACGATAATATGGAAAGTTCGTAAAAAGAAGAAGAAGAAGAGGAGAGAAGAGAGAGAGAGAGAGAGAGAGAGAGAGAGAGAAGAGTAAGCATACAGAAACGATACATAAAGATCTGCCTCGCATACCTGAGTGGCGCCGGATCGTCGAGGAAGGCCTCCTCGAGGACGACCGCGCTGTCGCTGTCCCCGAGGCTGTCGAGCCTGTCGAGGGCGTCGCAGCAGGGCGGCGAGTGATCCCTGGTCATCGGGCCGCCGCCGCCGACGCCGACGCCGCCGCCGCCGCTCCGGGGACTCGTGCCCGTGGGCGTGATCGAGCAGCCGCCGAGCTCGTCGTCGTCGGCGATCGGGCAGACCGCCGGCCTGCCGGCCGAGGACGGCGACGAGGAGGACGACTGGGACAGGCGATTGTTGTCGCCGCTGTCGCGGCGCCGCTGATGATGCCCGTGATGATGGGGATGGTGATTGTGATTGCTCTGGTGGTGGCCGTGGTGGTCGCGATGATTGTTATTATTATTATTATTATTATTATGATGGTGATGATGATGATGATGATGATGATCGGCGCCGAGCCTGAGCTTGTTCTGCAGCTGCCTGATCACCCTCTGCTGCCTGAGTATGATGGCCTCGCGCTGGGCGAGACTCGCCTCGATCTCCTTCTGCTTCCTGCAGAGGCGCGACTCGAAGAGCAGCAGCTGGGAGGAGAGGCTGCGCAGCTGATCGGCCTTCTCGCGGGTGAGGCGCGCAACGAGCTCCTCCTGTTCGACGGGGGCAGATACGTTGTGAATTACACACGCGTCTAATACACGCACGTTTATGGAGGGCCGTCGGTACGATTACGTCGAAATCGCGACGAGTTTTAAAAGTAGTATAAAACGTAACGAAAATTTTCAGCCTTCGAGCGGCTTTTTATTGCTATAATAGGGTCGAAAGTGTTTTTGGCATTTTTTTTTCTTTCGTTCTTTCTTTTTTTTTTTTGTTTTTTTTTTTTTTTTTGAAAATCGGATGGTTAGTTGCGGGGAGAAAAAGAGATTTACCAATATTTCGAATAATGGAGATGATACTTATAAAGTAATTATATTGGAGTTCTGAGAAAGTGACTTTTATTTGGATTTCGGGTTCCGATAAAGGAGTAACGCGACGTGCGAAAATAGAGCGACATATGCCGATAAATGCGCAGTCCTCCTAGCTATTAGAGTCAATTAGAGTTACACGCCGGGCAGGCAGCCGTAATAATGCTCGTTCCCCTTCCGCTGCCTGCCTACTGCAATGCACGCGATTTCAAATGATAATAATACATTTGACACGCGTATATTGAAACGAACATCTTTATCTATCTTCTAATTTTTGGCGTAAAGTTTGTTTTTTTCCGCTTTCGGTATCTCGGTTCTAAAATGGGATTACAAAGTTAGACTTGAAATGATCTTGCAATTCGAATTCCAGATTCGAGTCGCTGATAACATTAAGTGGGCCTCTCCATCGACTTCGAACTTACGTGAAAATCATCTTTTGGTACTATTTCTTTTTAATTTCATTTTAATTTAATTTCAACGTGAATCGATTAAAATGAAACAACGTGAGACAGCAAAAAATGTTTTCTTTAAAATATACTTCTACTTGTAGCGAATTAATTATCCTGTGTATACATATCATATTAATGAAAATTTTTATCGGTCTTACAGTCTTTATATAATAATCTACTTTAATAATATAATGGCCGACAGACTATCCTTGCTCGTCATAAGCCCTGTTGATTCTGAATTGGAAATTATTAGAATAAAAGAACAAATAAAATTAAATTAAAAAGTGAAAATAAAAATAAAATAAAAATAAAATAAAACTGCTAGTTTAGTCTTTGAAAATGAACCGGAGCGGTTCATAACGTCCTCTTCATTGAAGGTAAATTTTAATTTAACACATTATTAAGATTAATTTATTTAACTTTCTTATTTTGAATTAGTTTTTATTTGTAGTGTTAAGTTCTATTTCAGACTCCACGTGGGTGATTATAAACAAGCACAGTTTGATTGTCGTTATATTAGTTTATCATGTTGCATAAAGACCGTAAGAACGACAAAAATATTTTATTAATTGAATTAACAACCGTCGACATAAGTACAGATTATAACTAAATTAATATATTTCGCGAATGGTAGAAAATTGTAATACTTAAAATTTTATCTATATATACACTTAGAGGCACTTATACCGTATGGACATTAGTGAGATTACCGTGGTCTTATAACTATAAGAATACTCGAGGTCGCGCTGATTTACGAAAGTATTTCATCATTGTAAAATGGAAAATCAAGATAACCCAAGGAGACTTCGCGAGCCATTATTTCGGCGATTTTTCATTAGAAATTTTAAGGGAAGAACCGATGGATTTTGAGCTTAAAACTTATTATTTGTCAAGGAGTATTTCAAATAATGTTTTAGTTTTTTTTTTCATTTCACGTAGACGAACTTTCTTCTCAGGCGTTCTTCACTTGGGGGAGGGGGGCAATAATAAACGAAGGCCCACCTGGATGTGTTATTCATTAGTATATGTATATATATATATATATATATATATATATATAATCACACTCAACCACGCCCTTATCCGGCAATCGAGCATTAAACGAATCACTTAAAATTAATATCAACAATTCTCGCATCTATAGATTCTTCCCGAATAGTCATCTGAGCGCGTCTTCCTAGTTATATGGCTGAACCGAGTCCGACCGTGCTCGTCCTTTTCCACTGGCCGCTTTTTACGCTTTCGACCGAGGATTCCAACGCCGCGCGCTCTGCTCGGAATGACGAGGAAGGGGGGGGGAGCTCTCGATTTCAAGAAAGACAATCGTATACAGCTTCTATATTAACAAAAAAAAAAAAAGAAAAAGAAAAAAACCAGGAATAATTCTTAAAATTCCCGGTACCCGGGCCTTCGAATATCGAAGGCCGCCATAAGAACGCCGTTCACAAGAGCGATTCTCCTTAATCGCGGCAAAAGAAAGCTCGAATGTCGAGACTTTTGGCTTTTATCGATTGTCGCAGGTGGATAAGGAATCGGGAGTGGGCGGGGGTAGAAGGGAAAGGTTAGGAAAAGAAAAAGACGAAGAAATTTCCCCGGTTTAATTTGCTATCCCGAGCTACGGTTATATATATATATATATATCTCGGTACTTCAGATTTTACCTTCGTTGCTTTACCCGTAAGAAGCGCAATATAATGTAACAGTACTTCGGCTCACATCTCGCGCGCATCAGTCGAATTGGATGATTTGGACAATGCTAACGCGCGAATTTACTTAATGTAAAGCACAGGCGGGAGAAAAGCGATTGGTTGAAAAAATTCGAGACAGACAACTTAGAGCGGAGAGAGCTTTTGTAATTCATATCATTTCCTAATATAAATACACGCGTAAATAAATATGTATACGTATTCAGTATTGATCTACATAAGTGTTTAGACCGTTGCAAGGCGAAATCGTAGCAAAGCTATCGCTTAATTTATAAAATAATAAGCCAGTGCGCGTTATTATTTCGAATGAATCCGATCGTATGCGACTGTTTAGTATACAGATGTCGGCGCACCATTAGCAAAATAATAGCGGTCATGGGGGAGGGGGAAGGGGTGGCAAATTGTACGACGTTAAATAAAAGAGAAGCGAATCTGTCGGTTTTTATCAAATTTCTACCTCGGCTGTTTTCTAATGTAAACAGACGTTATTGCCTGCATAATTTGTGCGGCAATAGATAAAGGAAGTACGAAAAGGGAAAAAAAGTCATTTTCTTAAAATTAATAGGAGCGATTAACCGTGCCAATATGTCGTACTCTCGCACGTCGATAAGAACTCCAGTTGGTCGCGCACGGATTCACTTTCCTTCGTTCACACCAAATGCAATCATTTAGTCGGGCCATTTTTCGTCGTTATGTAAATTGTAATTTTTCACGCACATTCAACCGTGCATACATTCAAACTCTGCTTATAACAATTCTTATATACATTGCACAATGTGCATTAAAAAATATTTAATGTTTTTTGTTTTTTGATATTATAATTTAACGACGACGTGTCCCCTTTGAAAAATGTTTGATAATTGTTTTCTATCAGTTCCGAAGCAAAACGTTCGAGAAAAACTAGTCTTTGTAAGGACGTCTTAGCGCTTTTTTTTGCCAAAAACTGGTACCCAACCCTTGTTCCTCGAACTTGGGATGACCTTGAAAATTTTCGATCGACGAGATACAACGCAGAGGCGTGGCCGACTTTTTTTTAAAAAAAAGCGGAACAGCTGTTAAACGGAGGCGCAATACAATATAGAACGCTAATTTACCAAATGGAAGTCATTTTGAATTAGCGAAACGCAAAAAAAAACAACCTCGTTGGAAAAACTTTTGGAATTTGTGCTATGCTTTTTTTTTCTCTTTTTGCGTTTACTAGTTTTATTTTTCTTTTAGCAGACGGTTTTCAACATCGTGCACAGGAGTGCGTATACCGAACGCATCTAGATACGGAAAATGCGCGTTTAAATTTTCCGTAAGTAATTGAGGGGAAAATCAGCGCGAGCCTCGTAAACCTTTTATCGGCGCGACACAAATCCGAGTTTGACCCTCTTTCCGAACTTATTAAAAGTCCGCTTTCCTGACGTATGTACGCTCTGCGTATACGGTTTGCCTCCCCCCCCCCCCTCGCCCGCCCAAACGACCGTGTATCTGGTTAGATTTATACTGTTCAAGCTGGATGTACGTATGCATGGAGCCAGGCGTTGAACGGGACTTGATTTGCGATGCAACACACACGCACACACACACACACACACACACACACGCGCGCGCGCGCACGCACGCACACACACACACGCATGGATACGCACAGCGCGAATTGTAGATATTTATATTCTACGAAGCGCTCGTGTCGCTCTAGCACATATACAGACGCTCTCAATGTATTACTCGTCGCCAAATTATATTTACAGCGTATAATGTTGACGTCGCGGTAAGATCATACACTGCTATAGACATACATATATACACATCATATCATATATATATATATATATATATATATATATATATATATATATATCCAAAAGCGTAACATCTTTATCATTCGCCTGGTTTCTCTGGGACGTATAGGGAATAACTGAATATTTATCAAACAGCTACTACCTACCTCGTGACTCTCTCGTTTCAATCCAGCTCTATATATACACGCATATAATATATGCCGGAGTTAATCCAGTCGAAGCTTTCCATTTAAACAAGCCCAAAGAGGCAGAGAGGGGGGAGCACGCGCGAGAGCAGCAGCGAGGGAAAAGTAGATTTTCCAGGAGTCCCCGGGCAAAAAGATGAGTATTTAAGAAAACCAGGTTCGCGAGTGAGTATATATATAGATACGCGCGGATCTCTAAATTCCTAATATATACAGCCTGTATACAGCCGTGCTTTCGCTGCCCCCTCCCCTTCCCTCTTTCTCTAGCCG
>JACCIC010000047.1:255000-377500 GCA_018907035.1 Sycobia sp. Sy_11
TCCTTCTTTTTTTTTTTCTTCAATCGGTAAGCCCGACGTGAGATTCGGTTATTTCAAAGCCGTCGCGCTTACGTATGCGAGTAAATCGCGATATACCATTTTTTTATTATAGTCCCACTGGATTGCAAAGGAACATTTGCAACTGACAATTTAATGGTGCCTGAAAATTTTTTCCTTAAGCATCGGGCGAGGGGGGGGGTTGTTGGAAAATTCAATTTTTAAATCTAATTTAATTTTATAATTGTTTGTAGTTATTTTTTCTTTCAGTTTCTACGGTGGTGATTATAAACAAGCCGAGTCCGACTGTCACTCTATGATTCTAGTATATTATAGTCGAAAGACTCTGTGATCGATGATAATCAGTGCTTCACCAATGCCAAGACCAAGACCAGATTTAATAAAATATCGTCTTGGTGTCGAGTAAGTGTCGTCATCTTTGACATCGGGATTGCTATTAGCAGTGCTTCACTACTAACAAAACCAAAATCAGATTTAGTAAAATGTCGCCTTGCATATGCACAGAACCAAGATCATAATTTAATCGACGATACTTATTCGACACCAAGACGATATTTCATTGAATCTGATCTTGGTATTGGTATTGGTGAAGCACTAATAATAATTATTAAATTATTCAATTTGCTAATACACTCGTTGCGATGAAAAACATCGTATACGGTTGGCGAGCATGTGACTCGCAATACTGCTCGCGCTGGCTCCACGCGATCGTCGGTCTCGATTCCTCGCCGATGCGCAAGCTCGTTTATATTTTTATTCTCATTTTATAGATTATATATATATATATATATATATATATATATATATATATATATATGGGATGTAGTTCGCGGCAGACAATGCGCAATAGGGTGGCTGCTTATACACTTGAAGATTTCGTCGAGATCTAAGGGACCTCGATTTGCGCTCCCTCCACAAGGATAATTCGCGGATCACAAGATTAAGCTCGTGCGTTACATTCTTGTGCGAATAATTGCAAGAACCATGGAAAGAAGGGGCGCATTCGCGCGACGCGCTGTAGAGAATTCTCGGCAGATAATCCCTGTTCCGCGACGGAAAAGAAAAATCGGCGACGAGTGGCGCGCGAGACGGCGACCCGTGAAACTGCCGGCGCCTCATCCGTGCCCAGAGAGAATGAGTGAAAGAGGGGCTGGGGGGGGAGGAGGGAATCTATCCGTCCATCGACATTTATATACCTCTACGAATGTTGGCCAGCAGTCTTTTTTTTTTTGGCGTTTGAGCGCCTGCGTCTGTACCTACATATGTACATACATACACACACGCACACATATACACATGCGCGTGTAAACTTTTTGCGCGCCACTCGGTCTCGATCGTTCTTTTCGTCGTCGAAGGGTCGCTCGCGCGACCGTGCCATGTACGACGTATCGCTCTCGCATTATATACGGTCGCGCGCGGGCGCGCGTTTCGCCTCAGTGCGGGAATATTATATTGGAATATATGATATATATATATATATATATATATATATATACATGATATATATGATAAATATACTGGCTTCTAATCTAAGTTAACAAAAAAAAAAAATTAATATCCTCTCATCAGTTCTCGACGAGTTCTCGCATAGATTCCCTTTTATACGCGCACTTATTCCTAGTATTATGGACATAAATGGTAGGTCGAACGATATCATTCGGAATTGCGAGGGAGCGTAGGTCAACTGGTATACTGAGTACAGGAAGCGAAAAGCACCATTGAGAACTATGGGCAGCACACAAAAGAGCCACGGATGGGAAACCAACGTGCGACAGCCCATGTGCGACAAGAGCTTTTTGTTCGTCCGTGATATTCCTCGGCTCGTTCCTCTCCGATTCTACCCTTGGCCCCGCGCTCCACGGCTCCGATTTCTGATGGTAAAATTTTCACGCGCCCGTTATAAAGCTATGGGGTCGACTCTGTCCCAAGATATGGGTGATGAGTAAGAGGGACTTGTTAATGGACACACGCGCCTTAAATTTGTAACCATCGCGTGCAGAAGGGAGAATTTAACTTTTAAGGCACTTTTCCGTAGCCGACTGTATTTACGTTAATCGGCGTAAGAATTCAAGGAGGAAAAATTTTTACCTTCCTACGTATGATAAAACAAGAACAGAAAAAATCAAATCCAGAGAATCGCAATTCCATGACGGGACATCGGTTCTTTATTAGTAGTATCAACTCGACTTTCGCATACCGATATCGTCCCCGCTGTCCTACACGTTTATCCCAAAAAAGGAAAGAAAAAATAAATAAAAACAAAACAAAACAAAACAAAACAACTCCGTATCTTTCTTCACCGGCGCGCCAGTCAAAACACAGACCACACGTACACAGTCTTCCCCCAGAACGACGCGTGAGCGGCCAATGTACGCTTCGCAAGAGCGAGCGATGTCCAACGCTACGAGCGGGCACGCGTCGCAAAGATAAACATATATGTTACCGCGACGCGTATTATTCAGAGCGAAATGGCAATAATGGCATTGAATTTCTCGCGTCGCGCGTGCCGAGGATGAATCCTCCTCCCCTCGCCCCTCGACCCCCAGCGAGGGCGCGCGCGAACACACACACACACACATAAGCTCTTCGCCACTATCGCGAAGCGGAGTCGAGACGACCAAAAGGGTGGAATGGTCTCTCGCACGAGCGTGGACACGAGTAGTCGATGTCGTATTACAGTCGGACCGCTTGGACGGAGGAGATACCGCAGCAACGCGCGGGTAAACGTACATCTCCGCCGTTCGTTTTGATTTTTTCCTTTTACCCACGTCCGTATTCTGTATATATATATATACGCACTGTATCTCGTTTTCCATTAAGAAAATACCGATCGATCGAGCGTGATATCTTTGTAACGTGCAGGCGTGCGATCGGCCGACACCGGCATATTTGGCACGCACGCGCGCGCATAGCGCATAGCGCACAAAATTTTAATCGCGAACGTGCCGCCAAATCCCATGTATGGACTTTTGCGCACACGACACTTTTCCTTTCCAATTCCAAGTCCGTCTGGCAATCCGGTATGTTGATCAGTTACCTCTTGCCATGTATATGTATATATATATATATATATATATATATATATATATATATATATATACGTGGCATTTGAGCTTGACGCGCACTGACCGCGCGCGTGTTTGCATAAGCGCGCGTACGGGCGTCAAACATTTGCTTGAAAATTCTAATAATGGCTGATACAGCACTTTTCCGGGGGGGAGAGGGGAGGAAGTGCTCGAGAAGACGAAGCCCAGTTGAAAATCGAAGACGCGCAAATTCCAGATACCGAGGCCGTAGAATGAGAGGAGGAAAGGGAGAACGGGCGCGCACAAACGCGCAAACAAACAAACGCGCGCACACACGCGCAGACACAAAGGCGAAACAATGAACAAGAGCAACTCATCTCTGCGTGCGTCCCCGTCCGCCGGTCCTCGCGGGCGTGCGTGAATCTGCGAACGGCCGGCTTCGCCTCCCTTCTTCGCCTTGGCCGTCGACTCGTCGCGCCTGCGACTGGGCGCCACAGCTAACGCCGAGCACGCCACTACGGACTCCTTGCGATCGTGGCAAGCGGCGCACACTCGCGGACCGCGCGCCCCCGATCGCTGCCTATTATACAGTTATGCATTTGTGCACGATAGAAATTTTCGGGACGCGCCCGAAAATTTTTTTTTGTTTTTACATTTGCATTGCCATCTCCGTAATGGCGCGCGCGCGTCCGCTCCGACGACGCGACGTCGACGTCGAATGATTGATTTCCGTGCGCTCCTGCGCGCGCGAAATTTATCCATAGGTGTATGTTATCCTCCCGCACTGTATCATATATATATATATATATATATATATATATATATATATATATTTATATGTTTCTCTTGTTTCCTGTTTGTCTCGTTCACCGTCGCGACTGTATATACTTCTACATGTACCTATAAATATATACATACATACATATATATATATATATATATATATATATATATATATATGTATATATGTATATATATGTACTCTCTGGTGTAGGACGGTAAAACACCACGGGGTGGGGGAGGGTGAGAGCGAGAGGTTCAAACCCTGAGCGTATGGTGTACTATATATATGTAGCAACACGTCAGCAACTTTATTTCCAATTTTGGTCGCAGTCGCATTGTAACTACATTTTCGCTGGCGAAAAGACTGCACATATATATATATATATATATATATATATATATATATATATACATATATATTTGTTGGCTAAAATTAAACTGTTGTGCCGTAGTTATTTGTCTAAAGTGATAGTATTGGATAATATTGGATTTATGAATTTTTACTTTTTTCTATATCTCTGGCGATATATATATATATATATATATATATATATATATATATATATATACTTTGTCGAATACTGTACAAATTTTAATTAATTTTTAAAAATGTTATTAAAACATCAGTTAAAATAAGTCGTTACAAAATTAATAAAATTTACTTTTATATTCACAGTTATTTAATGATATTGAAATGCTACACCGTATCTTATTTTTAGAAGAATCTATTGCCGTCGGCTCAAAATGTTTAAGTTGACGAAAATTTAATGATTCGTAATGGATCCGCGGTCCCAATAATTGCTTCTAGCCCGTGAACAAAGAAGGAATTTAGCTAATTCAAAAAACGAAAAGAAGAATTATTAAACAGTTGTACTATACTTGCTGCCCGTTGCTTTTACAAAAGTTATTTTTATTAAATAAAATAGAAACTAATTTAACTTATTATTCAAGATTACTTAAAAAATATTACCAGTGAAGGTACCATTTAATAAAGCAACCTTTTAAGTTAATTACGCATTTAATATTTTTGAATTGCTCGAGCGAAATGTATTATATATAAATAATTCAAATAAAACAATAATTTGATACCAACAGCACAGTCTATATGACTTTATTTCCCATTTATAATAAAAATAACGTATTTTACAAATCATGTGAAAGAATTGATTTCCTATTATTTGCAAAATATAGCTAGATATTCAGTTTTATCGATCACCGAAGGGATATTTAATTAAAGCATTGACGATTACTCTTATATCGATTGAAGACTTTGTTAAATGTATAACTTTTAGTTATTTTTATGGACGTGATTTCGATAAAAAGGTTTAAAAACGTGAAAGTCTTACTAATTTTATGTATAATATGCCAATCATGAATTTATCAAAACGTTTCGATTAGAGCGATATGAAACGAATATAAAAAATTAAGCCTACGCATTAAATAAAACGTTCGTGAATTTACGAGTTCTTGTCAGATTAATTGAAACGAAGGCAATTGACAATTGAAAAATTGAAAGAAGGCTCAATAAAATTGGAATATTTCTGTACTGAATACCGTGGGAAGAAGCGAGTTTGCTTTGCCTGAAAAAATTTTTACAAAATTTACTGGCGATTTAAAAAAAAAAAAAAAAACAAAAACAAAAATCACAGCGCGCACGAATTGCGCATTACGCGAACTCGCGAAAATTCAAAACTTTTCGCCCGAATAACACTTGTAAAAACAAAAAAAAAAAAAATAAAGAAGAAAAAAGCAGAGAAAAGAAAACAAACGAAATGACCGACACAAACACACCGCGAGCGCTCTACGTAAAACCTTTTAAATTTACTTTTTCAAAACCATGCGCTCTTAAGACCGCGCGGCGAATAAGACCAAAACCAAAAAAAAAAAAAAACAAAACGAAGGAAGCCGTTGGGAGGGCCCGAAACGCCCAAAAGAATAGGGTGGCGTCGCACGCACGGCAAAGTCTTAAATTATATTATACATATGCAAATAAGGTGAAGCCACGTGTGTGCGTACGCTATATGTATATATACACTAGCATCGAACACCCGAAGCGCGCGATCTCGTACGCTTGAGCCATCCGTGGGGTTTGCCACTCTCCCCCGTCCCGCCGTGCGTAAACTATCATACTTATGCATATACCGAACGCGAGCTAAGACTATTCGCCTTTATATGTATATATATATATACCGCGGCGACGACGACGACGACTCGTACGCGACTGCAGGTCCGACCGGCTACCCGCGGACCGCGGGCCGCGACGCGACGAGCACTCGCTCTGTCCATTACGCATACATACGCGCACGCGCGCGCACACATTCAGACGCGCGTGTACCGTCCGTAACGGTCCGAGCGAGGCGACTCGCCGCCCATTGGTCGCTGCGGGCGTGCGTAGTCAGCTCGAGAAGATAGGGTAGCGGCAGGACGGTTGGGGGAGGGGGGTTCCCGGAGGCAGAGGGTGGCCAAGCAGCCAGCCGCCCGATGCCGTGGCAAACTGGAACTTGGCTGGCGGCACTGGTGGCGCAATGGGTCGAGTATCGCCCGTGTGTGTGTGTGTGTATATACAGGGCCTTTTTCGAAAATTGATTTTGCAAAGTTGCCCAAACGGATAATGTCATTATTTAAGCGGAAGAATTTTTTTTTTTTTTTTTTTAAATTAAAAATCTATAATACGGAATTGTTGAAAATAAATCGAGGCAAGCGATAATTTCCATTTACTTGAAAAATCCCCGAAAACCGTGGGTTAAAAATATATCCAGGATATTTCAGTAATCGTTAATTTTCATTATCTCGTCTGAATAACTTTATTTGCCGAATACTTCTGTTAACGAGCTGAATAAATTTAAAGATTTTTTTTGTACTTGATAAAGTATATTTAATTCAATTTCGAAACCCAAAAAAAATTCTCCAAATCCGAAGCAATGGGTACGACAGAAACACGGCGATACAGCAAGCATCCGATCATGTAAGGATGGCTGAAGTATCTTAATATCATAATATCAATAGACGACGAAGTTAATTAAAAAATATTTAATAAATTTATATAAATACACGCTGTGTCATAATTATTTAATAATAAGCGCGCGTCCCTTCGTTGCAACGTAAAAGTTTGTTTTTTTTTTGCCTTTGCGCATCTGCTTAACCATCGTTTCAACTAATTACAGCCCATTCGCAACTCTTAAGCATACATATTTATACGCTCGGTACACGAAACTTCTGAATTCATTATCAAATACATAACTCCCGTCCTATCCTCACCCCCCCCCTCCAAGCTATTCTAAAACATACCGAACACTCGTCGACGGCCCTCCTCGTGCGCGCGCGCGCGCGCGCAGCTGATTCCGCCAGCGAAAACGTTGGTTAAGCAGCTGTATATGCATATACGGTCGGCCAAGGGAGACGGTCCAACCACCCCCCCCCCATCCCTCATTCCTCTTCCATTATAAATCGTACCCGGAAGACGCAGGAGCACCCTCGCCGAAAGACCCGGAGGTAGCGTTAGCCGTTGGCTGGGGGGGGGAGGACAGGGGAGACGTTCTCCACGCAATCAATCCACCAACGTGGGGAGGAGTCCGGCTAACCCTCTCTGATGTGGTTAACGCACGCGCGCTGCCACGGTGTTGGCGGCGCTGGGGTGAATTCGGCCCGGTGCACGGGACGCGCGGAGGGGATACGGCGTGCAGGGGATGGGGTTACGCGCCGCGCAGGTATGCTAATGCACCTCGGGCGCGTAGGGGGGAGGGTTGGGGGGGTTGCCGCGGCGCGGGGTGCAAAAAAACGTCCGAGGACCCCGAGGGCGCCCGGCAGGTGACGGAGGCGGCCTGGGAGGTGGGGGGGGGGTGGGTGACGGCGCCTCGGTCGCTCGCGGTAAGCGGCGCGGGCGTTGCGAAATGCCGTGGGCGAGGTGGGCGGGTGGGGGCTAGGAATTCGAGGGCGCAGAGTACGCATGGGCTGTATAACGGGATTTTTTGAGGTTAAGCGCGCACGTCGCGGCTCATTATAGACCGAGTGGATTTCCCGGCGAAGCTGGCGGGAACGAGACGCGTACAGAAATTCGATCAATTGTAGTCGTGAATAATTGTCGTTTTTTTTTTCCTGTTCTTCGTGTTCTTCTTCTTCTTCTATCAAGTGAATTTTTCAGATTTTTTAGATTGCCGTGCGTATTACACGAATGCACCGATTAAGGTATTTAGGCGTTATTCTTGGACTTTTTCAAATCTAAAATTGTCATTCTTTGCCACTTTGCTCACAGCCCGCTTATGAAATATATATCATCAATTTCTTCTTTTGTTTCACTGAGAACCATCGGGTTTCCGATTATTTTTGTATATTTACGGCAACTTCAAAAGCTTACCTGAATATAGAAATGGATGCAAATAAACTATCGTTTTTTGTTTCGATCGAAATCTCCTATTTTTAAAAGGGAACTCATACGAATTCTATGAGTTTTTGTACGCGCATATAAAATATACTATGCAAATCAGAATTTTTTTATGTATAGAAAAATGCCGCTCGCAATGGGTTAATAACTAAATATAATGGCAGCAATATCCAACATTGCTTGTTTAAATCTGAAAAAACAACCGTATACTGTGAAAATCAAGTACGTCCAGTGAGAAACATTTTATGTAGAATCGCAAAAAAAAATTTTTACACACTCAGCCAAAGGCCTACAATCCCCAATTCTTCCGAGATTTTTTTAAATACTTGAATTTGGGCGTCTTTCAATAAACAGCTTTTGCCGAAATCACAAGAGAGGAAAAATGTAAAAATTTAAATTTAAAGAATAAAGTTTTGGAAATTTGAACAATAAAATTGCAAAATTCCTAACTAATTAACAATGTTCCAAATAGACGCATATTCAATGGTCAATTTCCAGCATGATAAATTTATAATTCTTCGATTTTTCTACCTATAACGATGTTTTACAATTCGATTCAATATCTTCACGATACAATTATTACAGAAACGCAACTATGGATCGTCGTACGTAGGATCGCAAGATCTGTCGATTCCACTAGATAGCGAAAAAACGCTGAGGACGCAGTTATATTGATGTCTCGACACCTCGACATCTTACTTTCAACCTCTCATTTTTGTTCTCGAATGGTACTACCGCCGGCCTCCTTTCCGCGTCAAATCAATGGCAATTAATATCACCACTTGATACCCGAAGGACGAATGGTGAAATGTAATTCCCTCGAGCAATTTGCCTATATATTTATATATATAGGTAGGGCGTGACATCAAAGGGAACGAGAGATCCGCGAGTTTCGTACACATTGTCCGCGGATGCTCAATCAGCGATAGTGAAATGAAATAATAGATGGTACGGGAAGGTGGTACGGACGCATTGCCGGAGGAATCACGGGTGACGGGCGGGGAGGGGTACAGCTATCTGTAATTATATATATATATATATATATATATATATATATATATATATATATATATATAAAGCGGAGAACACGACGTTTGGCAAAAATTGTACTATACTGCCTCGATTGTTACATAGGTAAGAGGGTATAGACTGAGAGGCGAGTATAATAAAAATCATAAAAACATTACGTATAAATATATCTGATAAAAATTCGTATAGTTTGGAGTCTGTCTGTCGGTGACCAATAATAGAAAATATCGAGGAAAATATAGAGTAATTTGTGCAAAATTGTCGATTTCCTCGGCGCGTTTTGCTCAAAGATAAGCCCGACTGTAATTTTTAGCCGTCTATATAATTATGTTGATACATGAATATATGTATGTATCTACGTACGTACATACTCACAAGCGTTATCGATGAATTCGATCGAACATATATGTTTGAAAATAGCGAATGCTCACTGAAATACTGATTGTATACACGTGTGTACTTTATATACAATGCATTACAAAACGTTAAGCATATAAAAAGTCCGCCCCAAAGACGCGTCGCGTGTAAATAAAAGAATTAATAGCTATTCGTTATTTGTGACGGTTTATAATTCATTCTACGGAGAAATTTACATACTCTTGTAGAAATTTTCCTAAAAAAAAATTTATAATTAATTTAAATGAGATTTTATATATATATATATATATATATATATATATATATATATCTTAATAGATTTTCGCGAAAATGCATACAGAATATTATATAACAAATCCTCCGAAATTGTAACATTTTTCCAAAATTCAAACTAATAAAATATGCGTATATACGTAGTAATATCGGCAAAAACTGTTGTCCCTTGAAAAATTAAACTGTGCTTTCACCTGTCGCGAAAAACCGTTCATGTTCTTCATGGGCGTGCATGCAAACAAGAAAAACTACATACATAACAACATTGCGAACGTGGAACTATAATTGTCACGCGTGCGCGTGCGCGGTCCAGTTATACAGGTAGATTAAATAACTATGTATATATATATATATATATATATATATATATATATATATATATATATATATATATATATATAAACTTCGATCGCATTTTCCCTCTAGATAATACGTCTTGCTTTTAATGCTTGTTCAAGAGATCAAAAGGCTAAGATACATCGATTTAACGCATATATACATATAGTATAACGTATATGTGCATATCGGTACGTGTTCACGTATAATTTATATGTATACATAGATACATATACATATATATGTAATGTTCTCGAGGGTCTCGTGTATAAAATGCAATCGTCAAATATGTTACATAATATTTAACTCGACGCTGCGTGCGCGCCACTATGAAAATCGCGCATGCGCCGGAAATTAAACGACCGCGCTTTTTAAGGTGTAATATAATTTATCGAGTATAATATATATGCTTATATTAGGAGACGATTGCGGGATCGAAAGTGCATTGTTATCAAAAGCGCTTAAAATCTTCACGGAACTTAATATACGTCTATTATTTTATTACGAGGATTTTTGATGTAAAAGAGATCGTTCATATATTTGATTAATAATAAATCGTTCTCTTCGTATCCTGTGTTAAAATAAGAACTTGACTAACTAACAGATTATATTATATATATAATAAATGCATTGTTCTGCAGGAATGGCTTCTTTTATATAAATTGCTCTAATAAGGCGCTATAAAAATTTCTCACAGCAGTGTATGACGTGAGACAAAAACTATTTGAGGAAAACTCCTAAATTTCCTCTTTAATTACCCATACGTATATACTCGATTATTATGTCTGATATATATATATATATATATATATATATATATATATATATATATATATATATATATATATTGTTTTACTTATATAACGGAGCAATTATAAATTGGTGGCGCGCACAATTATCACCGTGGTACCTCTCGAATAAAAAGACACAATATGCGCTGGCGGACTGAACTTTCTCTCCTTCCATTATTATACGGATCAACGTAATCTCGGGTATATACAGGGTGACGGAAATATACGACTGTCCCCGTACTGGGAGGGAACGGATCGATACGAGGCGCGTGAAGTCGAATGCATAGAGGTTGTGGGCGCTTATTGGAATGTTGCGATTGTAGTTCTTTTCTTTTTCGTCTTTTCTTTTTTTTCTTTTCATGCCACTATACACGCGCGCCAATCCTCATCGGCCAATGGGCGAACGTCAATTCGGTTCTCGATCGAGGATCTGGGAAATCGAGAAGACGCGGCGCGGAGATATCGAGGGTAATCCGAGGAGTAATGGCGGGAGGGGGGGGGACCTGAACGAGGAACAGCGGTTGTTTATAAATATGGATATCGTTATCAGAGATGTCTGGCGAGCGTATATAAGCATGTGCTGTCGCTCGTGCACCGATTCCCACCACTACGAGCGCGCGCGCGCGCGCGCAGGCTCAACTTCAAATCGACAAGCGAACCTTTTTGAGCGGCTTTGGACACGGCCCCTTATCCATCCTGCCCCGGATACAACGCATCGGAATCTCCGCCCGCGCTTTAACGCTCGCTCGTTTCGCCGATGAAGATTGGCGCGCGCGCGCGTGTACATTGGCAAAAACCATTCGCAGAGCCTTGGAAAATGCATCGCGAACTTCTGTATGCGACTTCATCCTGCTCATTGCCGATTCGTCGAACACGCCGGTATATATATATATATATATATATATATATATATATATATATATAGCGATAGAGAGAGAGAGAGAGAGAGAGAGAGGGTGCGCAAAAGCTACCACGTAGCTTGACAAGCCATTCGGCCAAGCAATCGGTCATTCAGCAAACAGCAATTTGTACTTGATGAATATATATATATGTATAAGAAAATTGCTTCGTATAGTCGGAGAAAACGTTCTTCTACCTTACGACGTACGGCGTTCGCTCGTCTACCCGATCATTCATGTTACACGAATGCTATATATATTATAGCAACGCGCTGTTCTCCAATAACGAATTTCCTATGATGCATTCGTAACTAATACGCATCAGTAGCAGTACCAGCAGGAGCAACAGAAACGACCGCGCAATTTTGGCGCGTTAGTATAGTGTATTGCATCCGCGAGAGTGCGCGTCGGGGTGAGATATGAAATATCATTGTTTAAATTACATCTACGCATATATGTACACATAAGGTTCATGAGTTCGATTTCGTATTTCCTATAATTCCAACAGCTTCGATATATGCGCACAGACATGTATAAGACAGAGAGCGTCGTGTTGACTCAGCATATTGTGGTGGTGTGTGTGTGTGTGTGTGTGTGTGTAATCATTCGTTGATTATGAATCTATATATTGGTGAATTTTTATTATATAGATTATTATTATACTATACGTGGGAAAACGGTTAGGCTTATTTCTATATGTATTGAACGTTCCGCAGCGACGATACCTTTAGTATATTTCAAACTTATAGCATATCGAAAACAATACCAGATTCCCTTTATTTCTTCCGCAGAAGTCGTACGAGTAATTTGCGCAACAGCCTAACTTGTGATTTAGCACTAAGAAAAAAGTCAGCTGCAAGTTATTTTGGCAAGGTCTACTTATACGTAGAGGCTCTGGACATGTTGACGATGGATTGGATTTAAATGCATTTGGATTTGTCTCTCTCTCTCTCTCTCTCTCGCTCTCTCATTCATCAAACTTCATTATACTTTCGCATACAATTCTAATGCTCATTTCTTCGAACAGAATGGAATAAACTGCTGTATATGATAAAATAACATTTTAAAAAATAATTTCCCTCTCGCGTACAGTTCTTATAATATGCGCAATGGCGACATTTCCCGCGCAGCTCGTCATAAAATTCACCACGGCTTAATTCAAAGGCAATTCGACATACGTATGAGACATCCGCGGATCCCGTGTAGGCTCTCCTCTTCTTTAAACCGACATCGGTAATGCGATAATTTCCCCGGGCGGAAGCCGCGGAACTTTTTTACCGGATAGCTCGTGTGCGTCGCGTTTATTCGTCGTCGGAGTTTACGAAGAAAAAAAAAAAAAAAAAAAACGAGCCAGTTTTCATCCCCGGGAATTGAATCGCGCGACTTTTTGACATTGATCAGGAATTATATATGTGTCTGATACATCTCGGTTATTCCGACTCGACGATTCGAGGATCTAACGTAACCGGAAAAGTATTCTGTTAATTTTTCAAGAGTCAAGGACATGCATAGATAAAATGTCACGCACATAATTATTAATAATTTGATTGTTTATAGATCTGTGACAAGGTGATTTTATAACATTCGTAAAAAATTATTTACTCCTAATTGATAAGTTCAATTTGTTCTTTAGAAATCAGCTTGATATATTGTATAATTCAAAAGTGCTTACCAGGTTTTCCCCAATTTAATTAATATTGTCGCTCACTTTTATTTGCACACTTAACTCCCGCGTCACTTCTCGCGGTTTAGCCAGTAGGGTTGGATTTCGAAGGTCCGAGATTGCACGACACGCGATATCAATATTTTCCTGAGATATCGTTTAAAAAAAGTTTAAAAAGACGTTAAAGTCTAGAGAAATTCCGGGGTTTTTTTTTCATTTATAATAAACGATTCGACTTTTGTTTTGATTTGTTTTATTTTTTTATTTTTTATTTATTTTTTTTTTTTGTAAGAATTACGCAGAAATTTTTATTGTTTTACCACGATAGATTCGATACAGATTCAAATTGAATTTCATCAAACTATATATAGCAACTGTAAAAGAATAGCCGAACGCAACGCTTCAAACTTCCGTGCTCATCTCTAGACATAGATCCTTCGTACGGTATAATTAAGGAGTGCGCGCCGTGTCCGCGTAAAACGACTCCGGCCCAGTGTTAATGCGGCTCCTCTGCACTTTCGCTCCAATCTGCCGGCGGGGGAATTTAACGCGACAGATTGATAGTAGATGTAAATCTAACGGGAGCGACGCGAGAATAGGAGCAGTTTTATCGCGGGATAAGCGGTGGCACGCTTCGATGAATAAATATGCACCGAGAGTAAGGCTGCGTCGAATTTCTCATTTATTATCTGTATAACCGACTGGGTTAAAAGCATGAAATATTATGGTAAATATTGTATAATCGCGCGACCCATATTTCATTCGTCGTCGTCATAGTCCCCCCTCCCCCCCCCCCCTACGCTACACCGAAAAGTGTTTCGAGCAAAATTTACTCCGTGGAAATGCGGAAAAAAAACCTTTTTATTTATAATTCTCGTCATTGAAAGTTGCAAAAAAGATGGAAAAAATTTATTTTCGCAAAATCGCAAGAAAACTTTCAGCAATTAGCTAGCGAAACATATACAAATAAGCAAGTTACCTCGTGTGTTCAATGAAATTTTTCAAAATTCAATTTCTTTTTCATATGTAATATATGTGATACATGATGTTTAAGGTGGTTCGATCAGTAAAGAATCTTATATTATATCGATATAAAATGCATATGATAATAACTTACTAAATTTAGACTCTTTTATAAAATTTAAATAACAGAAAAAAGATATGTGTGTGTGTGTGTGTGTGTGTGTAAACGTATATACATATTTTATTAAAATCATAAAAATTTTTCCAATTTATAGCGAGGATCTGTATATTACTATACAATTATTACTCTTTACTATAAACATGCATTTGATGCCGTATATACACGTTCAATACTTTATAATCCATTTACAAAAGCGATACTTATACTCTTCAAAGTTTCACGGTGTAGACGCGCTAATCAATTGAATTATTCCTCGAGTGAACGAGTTAATTAAAGAACAATATTGAGTGTCGTCGATATACATACATATATATATATTGTGCTTTGTCAATATAAAATATAGTTTATTATTTTTATTATTTTAGTTTATTTTATTATTATTTTATTTTTATTACTTTTAAATTTAATCTAATTTATTTTTAGTAATAAGTTTTATTTCAGATTCATCGAGGGTAATAATAAACAAGGAGAGACTGACTGTCATTATTTTACTATAATATATTCTAATATAAAGATTGTAAAACCGATAAAAATATTTATTAATTTAATATATATACATTCTCTCGAATATCCATTATACTCTCTGATCAAACAAACGAGATCCAATTTATGTCTTTTCGAAGCCGCGACACACGTATTAAGAAAAGAAAAAATATATCATTGATTTCGGCGCGAAATCATTAGCTTCGCGCGCCAATGCTCAGGGATGAACATTTCCTTGCTCGCTCGAGGATAGGTCAATTTACGGAGAAGCATTGTCCCGATACAGTATAAGTTGTATTTATAGCGGAACTGCGACCAAGCTTTGTAGGTGCAAAATCTACGCTATATTCTATGTACAACACTGTACACAACATCGTACTTGCTTCAAAAAAAGATATATATATATATATATATATATATATATATATATAAGAGATAGAAAAATAGAGCGAGAGAGACTTTCATTTTGGAGGGAACGCGCATGTAGCCTAAATAGATAATGTAATGTGCAAAATGTTATGCTCAGATTCTTATAAGAATCGGATATTTTATAAATACACAATACCCAAATCATAGAAAGGACTTTCTAATTGCGAATGAATATCTTAAATTCAGAAACAGTCGTTTCGGAAAGACAGGGATTCATTAGAACCAAAGTTCTCACCGAAAATGCTTCATGACCATTTCACGATTTACGAATTTTAATCGTACCTTACTGATCCGCAGAACTGCGAGGTATATACGATACCATATTCTTTTCGAGATCGTTTTCAATTTCGGCACATAGTAATAAAAACGAAGGTTTAGAATAAAAGTGCGGACCGAATAAAAATGCTAAATTTTCGATGGTAGCAATTATCATCTGAATGTATTAATCCTCTTCGTTTAAAAAATGTTTGAATTATATTTATAAATTTTATATTTATATTTATAATTAATATATTTATATTTATAAACAGTAGTTTTGAAATTGCTCAAAGGGACTGGAGCGAGCCTTTCTGGTGTGGGGGAAAACAAGTGTCTACTCTTACAGTCCGTTTGTGCATTTAGAGCCAAATGAATATGTGAGTTTGAGTAACATATTCGTTATAGACTTGTAGTTTATTATATATATATATATATATATATATATATATATATATATATATATATAATATAATATAATCTGTACAACTCGATTATAAAGTAAAAAAGCTAAATATTTTTGTAAAATATTAACTAAACAACTGAAATTAGCGAATCAAATTCAAATCCGTATATATATATTATATATATATATATATATATATATATATATATATATATATATGTAATTATATAATACATGTTTCTTGTAATATTGTTGTTTTTATTATCAAAGTAACGTTACGTTAATATCAAGAGAGACTCTTGCTCTATGATAAAAATACATAATTGTGACGGAATCAGTTCGTTTCCGGAAAATGCCATATTGTCCACGTGCAATTTTCTAACGAGAACAAAAAATAAAAAAAAAGTAAACGAAAAAACGCCGTCGATCATTAAATTCACCGCTCAACTTATATTACAATCGGCTCTCGAATGTTTACATACGCGCGTGAACGTGTATTTTGTGCTTTCACACAATAGTTCGATGCCAAATGGGCAGGTAAAAATGGACTCTCTTGGCAATCGAACGCTTCCTCCTCCCCGCAGCGACAGTAAGGCAAACGAACGAGTAATATAAACGAGCTTCAGCGAGACAGATTATATTGCAATACAATGGAGCTCGGCGGGGAGGCAAGAGGCACGAAGTTGTAACTATTAGACACGCGCGGATCACTAACGAAATGTATAACGCGCTCCTGCGCATAACATTATATATATATATATATATATATATATATATATATATATAATATACACGTATAATATCACAGGTTGATGGACGAGCCTGAGAGTAATGTATATATTGAGAGTAGTAGCAACAACAGCGAGGCGGCTCGTTTCCGGACGGGCGGTCGCCATGGTTTCCGCCGCTTCCGGATAGGTCCGTTATATATATATATATATATATATATATATATATATATATATATATATAATATATACGTTCCACCGTAGTTGCGGCGCGAGGTTATAGAGCGGAAAAAGGGGGATCCTCGCGCGGCGATCTGTTGCGCTTGCGCGCGCGTCGAGCGTTAATTATACATATACATATACAGACATATAAATATATATATATATATATATATATATATATATATATATATATACAGGTATATACATAGATTATAACCGGCCGCCTGCCCAGAACCGAAGCCCGCAGAACACGAGAGTGAGCCACATCAGAAAGCGAGTCTGCGTGATCAGCAACTATGACTTTCGTGCCCTGTCTATACGGTATATGTAATATGTGTATGCGTGTATGCATATATATATATATATATATATATATATATATATATATATATATGTACATACATACATGATTTATAACAGTCGCAGAAGGATACTCGACTTAAAAGGCAGGAGTCGGTTTCGTTAAATTTCTGTCTCAGTTTTTTCAGTCTCTAGTTTTTTCATTTTCATTTTCAACGTATACGATAAGTATAATCACGTACAGTAAATAAGTATAATAATCTGAACAGCAGTGAAATTTTCAAACATTACAAGTAATGTATATTTTGATAAATGTTACCCAATATTGATTCTTCGGATAATGCATTGATATCTAATCTAATTCATTCCATAATTATATTTATACACCGTTTAATTATGTAAAATTATTAAACGCGTTAAATTATGTTGGTGCATTATTGTGATGCTTCATTATTTATATGTTATTATACTATCCATATTATACTATTCATTATTATACTATCCATGTGTTAATCTTCTACATAGCCCGAATATAATCGAATAAGACACTTTTCAGATTATATATTATTTCTTTTAAATTCTGAAGGTCGCATTATTTGTTGGAATATTTTTGAATTTCCGTTCAGATTTCTACAGATCGAAATAAATAGCGGCTGAATATCGATATTTTCTGACTTCAGTACATTGCTCTAAAAAGTTGCTTTACAATATTTATAATATTTGTAAGTACGCCCTGTAGTCCAATCGTCGCGAATTTTTCTTTACACGATAAGTTTTTTTTTTTTCACTTCGATTTCCTCAAGCATTCGTCACTTGGACGATTTAACCGATCATTAATGATCCACTGTCGAATCGAAAAATTGAAACATCCAGTTCAACTCGTCATTCGCACGCTCGTTTCATTAATTTCTATACTAATGCAAGAATTGCCGGGTTATTAATAATTAACTTCCTCAGAGGAGTAAAATAAATTTCAGAAACTCGTGCGGTAATGAAATTAATATCGAAAAATTTAGGATGATCGCTGAGCTATTAATTATCAATATAGCGACAGGGGGGGGGGCTACCATACAGCTACATCTCAATGCCCCTGTGCTGCTGCTTTTTTTCTTCTTTAATCGCGAGCAATTATTATCCATAAAGCATTAAGACCACGTATTGACAGTTCTCTCGGCCTCTCTCGCGCACCCAGTCACAACTGCACGCGCTCGCACGATCCTCTCGGTACGCGTGCGTTAATTTTGCATTACGTAAAAAAATAAAGACAGACGACGGGGCTCGCGCTCGCGCCCTGCGGCCTTATCATTACGCTCGCCGCACTGCTGCCGATTTTTTACAGGGCGAGGGGGGGGGGTTGGAAGCCGCTTTCTTTTTCCCTTGCCGTACTCGTATACGTACGTCTGCTCTCTCTCCCTCGTTCGCTCGGCACTTCTCCCTCGCCATCGACGTCTCGAGGCGGCAGGCGAGCAGCCAATTAAGGGGAGGATCGTTCCGGATGGTCGAGCGATTATTTTGTCAAAATGTTTCGTTTGCCGGGGCATAGACGAACGACGAGCATCTATATATTCCGTAGTGGAGCGGCGAGTAGTGATGGAATAGAATGATGGAATAATTGCGCGCGCGCACCCGCGCAATTATATGATGCTTTCTAAGGGTATATATAGATGTATATATATATATATATGTTAAAATAAAATTCCAATTTTACATAAATCGTAAGAAATATGCCTGGGATTCGACTGGATTAGAAGTGTAAGATAAAACAATAATAAATATGATATTATATTATACGAGTAAAATTTTTTTTCATATACTCTATAATTTCTTTTCTTAGGTCTACATGCAAATAAAATGCAACATTCGATATATATATATATATATATATATATATATATATATATACATATGGACGACTAAATAAGAACATGTCAGCGCAAGAGCATTACAGAATATATAAAATTAAATTCAACGTCTGTACAGTGAGTTGAAGCGAAATTTCAGTCCAGAAATTCTATACATATACTATATTATATATATAGAAAGACTGTGACTCGAGCGAATTAAAGTCACTTTGATAACGATCTAAAATAGAATACCTACTGCGGGTCCCTTATATAGATCTACACGAGAGAGAGAGAGAGAGAGAGAGAGAGAGAGAGAGAGAGAGAGAAAGAGAATGATCAGCAATTTATATATTAGAATTCAATTAAATTCGCAGTACATATATTGGCTGAATTACATTCCTTTAAAGCCTATATGCTCAATTAAAATTCTCTAATATCTTATAATTCGTCAGCAGAAGTCATGCTTTGACTATATCGATCTTGCTGCGTAAACGTTTCTTCTACTTCTCGCTCGTCGTTTTTATCTTCTTTCGTCGTCACGGAAAACCGTTCGTTCTGCAAACAATAAAAAGTAAAAATCAGTCGTTCCTGCCCTACTTACTGGGTGTCTAACAGATATACTGCAAGCCCATTTTAACGTCGAGAAACAGATTCACGTGATTTAATTTTTTTTCTTCTTTTGATTAATTTGAAACGTTCGGGCGAATTCCGTAAAATCGCTTCGAGCGACTTATGAACATAAAATGCGCGAAAAAACGGAAGAAGCGTCAAATTTCCGTTGTTCTTTTTTTTTACATTGTCATTATTTTAGGATACATTCTCGCGCTTTCATTGAACGATGTTGAAAGATCGTGATGCGCGATCTCGAGCGAGAAAAAGAGGGGGCTCGCGCAAGAATTGGCATCGCATCACCGAGTCAGAGTCGAATTCCTATTTGAAATACAAAAAAAAAAAAAAAATGGCCTTCAAACGTCTTCGGTGGGGGGTGGGGGGGGGGGAGGGGGAAGGGTCAGAGGCAAGGTCGTCGGTAAATTTTTCGAATCGAACCTCGTAACTTTCGCGTCGTGGAACCATTTTCTCAAATAACCAGCTGACGAAAAGTCGCCCGGCGATTTATTACAACGATACTAGACTTATACTTTTGCGAACGACGCGGTACGCATGCTGCCGGGCGTTTACGTAACGTCCGTCACTACCGAAGCGCGCGCTCTCGCAGTCGACGATGTAAGTTTCGGCGCGCGTATATGCGTGGTGGTGCGCCGCCACGGTACGCGCACAGCCTTGGTATTCAGTTAGAAAACTAATTGCTCTTTCCATTTTCGATTTTCCTTTTTTTTGTTTTTTTTTTTTTTTGTTTTTTTTTCCTATTAATCCGAGGAAAAGGGCTGCTTTGAAGAGGGATCTTTAGGTGGATATACGGGAAACTTCAATTACGTATAGACAATGGAATTGTTTCCTCTATTGACGAATGATATATATATATATATATATATATATATATATATATATATATATACACGTTGCCTTTATTGGAAAATAGATTGGAACGTGCCCACGACGCCGGAGTCTGTTTCTACAACAGTTTTCCTCCAGCGCCCGATAGTTCATTCCGTTTTATCAATAATATTATATATATATATATATATATATATATATATATATATATATATATATACAGGATTCTATTAAGGAATTGCATATAGCTTTACTTTATCAAAGAAAAAACGTGTTATAGAGGTTATTAAGGTCGTTAGTAAACGTATTTTTCATAAAGTAATTTATCTATCACTCAAATAAAATGCGTAACGTATGAATTTTTAATTATAAAAAATTTTATATTAATTGCTCTCGTTCATCTTATAACAAGACCTCTTTAACGTATAAATTTTGACATATATTTATAAGTGACTACGACTTTCATTCGTTTATTTGTCAGATTTTTTGTCTTATTGAAATACTTACTATAGTTCTACTTATACTGTATCTAGATAATGTGTACTACTGGCAGTTCTAGCGCTAACAAAAAATTTTTTTACTCTTACAAACATCCATATATATATACTCCGTTGAATATGGCACATTTCGAATATTCATATGAGTCCTCATTTTCGAGTTTATTAATCGAAGACTCATCTAAAATGAATCAAAAAATACATTTATTAATTAAATCTTAAAATTAAACGGGCGAAGAATGTAGTCTACAAATTTATATACATGTTTAGATATGTGTATGAGTGTATGTGTGAGCACTAAATAAACTATTTTCCTTGAACCACTTTAAGCAATTTCACGGTTTCGTTATGAAGGGCCCGGAATTTCTGTATATCTATATATGGATATGATATTACCCGTAAAGAAAATAATTTTCACTAGACTTTTTTCAAATGTTTAATAAACTTGGGTATTTCAAATACAGCCTTGGAACGAAAGATTATACGATCGCGAATCTATATTTGCTTCGATATCCAAGGACAAATCCACAATTTTGTGAATCGGTTTCGGAGAATTGAAAAATCCATAAAGCGCGCGTACAAACAATTGTAAAAGGCGATTATTGACGAGGTCGCAATTGAATATTGCTCTCGAATGTTTTACAATTAATTTCGAGCTTTCTTTGTTAAATTTCGTAGATTTGTTGCCATGTGTTTAGAGGAAAAAATCAATTTTGATTTTATATAAATCGTCGCTTTGAGAGGAAATAAAATAATGAGAGAGAGAGATAGAGAGAGAGAGAGAGCGAGACAGAGAGAAAGTAAGACAGAGAAACATTGCGTTGGCTCGCGCGCGCACGCGCTTGCGGTTTCCGTAAAATCGAAAGCATTAGTACTTTATTAGTTTCGTACTTTTTGTCGTCCTTGCCTTCACGATTTGTTTCCCGTTACTGGTGCGTTGGGGGGGGGGGGGGGGGATAATCTGAAAATTGGAAAACCCGATGGAGAACGCTGCGCTGCAGCGGTCCAGCGGCTCCAGTATTATACGCCCGTATAAAGTCCGAGTAACGAGCTCGGATAACGTGTATTCAGACAACCCGCTTGGTTAAAAACGACCTCGATTAAGGTCAAACATTGCCAATAATATAAAATACGTTCCACTATACACGCGCTCAATCTTCTGTTTGTGTGGATATATATATATATATATATATATATATATATATATATATATATGCCATTGTATCCTTATCGTAAATCCCCGTCGTTAGTCATAGTTTTGTCGCGTGTATAACGATAAAATTTTATTTACACACAATTAACACACTAATGATTCGCATTTCACATTGGTTTAGCGCTACTGACAAATTTCGAAATCCAGAAATAAGCGACTACGTGAATTCGCTCGCTTTGAAAATCGCTGTAATACAGTTCCGCCTAAAACAAGTTTATATCTCGAAAACACGATATTATAACTGATACGCGTTTTTTTGTTTTCTGTTTTGCTTTTTCTTTTTCATTTCTATGTTCTACGAAATTATAGAAAGCACGCATATGTTTTAATTATAAAATTCCAAAATTCTACTTTCGTCGATCGACGTGAAGCACGGCAATAGAAATATGTTTATCGGTATTACAATCGTTTTTTTTTTTATTTTTTTTTTTTAGAAAACATTATACTTGAACTGGCGAGCGAGCAGAGCTCAATTCACAAATTATCCTTGTAGCGTATATAGCCGAAATATAATAAGTTATTTGCACGTCCGCGAAGTTTCGAGCGGCTCTCGCTTCCTGTCGAAGGACTCGAATTCTATGATATTTTTTTCTTCTATTTTTAATCCAACGCGCTCGTGCGCTTCAACTCTATTATTTCGTTTTTGTCAAAAATTTTTTTCCACGTCATTAGAAGTCGAATCGTTCATTTGCTATATAGACTAATACCATATATACGCCCTGAGTTTCGTTCTATATATACCGAAGAAGTGTGTTTGCGTTAGTAAAAACGAAGATGAAAAACAGAAGAAGAAATTCACGTCATTGCCTTCAGAGCAGTGTGGACGATAATTCGTAAAATCGTTGAATTATCTCTCTCTCTCTCTATTTCTCGCGCTCTTTCTCTATAGAATACAAGTGTTCCGCCCCTCCCGCACGCCAACCGCACTCGCAACGCATCGATTGATCGAAATCGCGGCGCGTCTTGTCTCTCGAAACCATCGCCACAGGTCGCGTGCGTCGCGTCGCAGCCAGGCGCGTAAGTTATCCATTGTAAAAATGTATCGGTGTTTGTACTGGAGCGAATGAAGGAAGAAGAGGAAACAAAAACACACACACACACACACACACACAAGAATGATAAGAAACGAGGTGGTTTTTTTTCTTTGTTTTTTAGAATCCGAGAGAAACTTACGAGCTATTTAACCATCGGCGACAATCTACCTCCCCCCGCGATTCCCGCTCAACCTTTCGCGCTGTGCGTTAAAGGCCAATTATCCACCGTAAAAGGTTTCGTTTAGTTCCCCCGCCCCACCAAAACCCCTCCCCCCCTCCTCTCTCTCTCTCTCTCTCTCTCTCTCACTCTTTTCCTTTTCTTTTCGTAAAGAAAGTATTAAGTCAAGAAAGCGCTGCAACTTCTTTGACCATTTGTTAAAGCCGCAAGAAAAAGTAGGACTCGTTATTACTGACGGGCCGAGCTCTTATAGAGATAGAGAGAGAGAGAGAGAGAGAGAGAGAGGCTGGCCAACCAGCAAATACACCTGGTTCGGAGTAAACACGGGAGTAAACCAGAAGCGACGACTGTCATAAAGAAAATGAACGTGAATTGAAGGATAAAAAGAAGCTAAAATGCGATCCTTGTATTCTTTTTGTTTTTGAAATTCCACGCCGCAAATGAGGTAGTTCTAATTATTCGGTCAATTACTGTCTATTGGCAGACATACATAAACGCACAAAACACACACACGCGCACACACAAACAAGCACAGAACGTGAGGGAGAGGAGAGAGAGAGAGAGAGAGAGAGAGAAACACAGGCAGACATTATGAAGAACTACAAATTTATTATTTATTCGTTTCTTTTTCGATTAATAGGCTTCAACGATTCGTTATACTTTTTTCGTGCGAAACCATTTATTATTCGCAGAAAATTAATAATGACAAGAAAATAAGCTTTAGTTTGAAAAAAATAGAAAAAATTAAACAAATAAATAAGAATACATTAATTAATCTTCGCTGGAATCGATTAGGCTCGCGGCTTATATATAGTCGAGGAACGAAATTACTCTCGGGCTGCTGCGATAACAACTTTTCCTATATATATATTTATATATATATATATATATATATATATATATATATATATATATACACGCGACGTGGTAAAAAGTTTTTCTCGCGCAACGAGAGAAAAGAGAGTTTATACAGGAGGGGTGAGGGGTCGGGGGAGAGAAAAAAGTTCTATTTATAAAGAACCTGGGAAATTTTCATATCGCTTTCGTTCTTTTGTCTTTATATACGCGCAATTGCGCCCCCGAGCGCGCGTCCGACAGATTCAAGCTAAATATTTATTCTAGATCGGTATAGTAAAGTTTTGCACAAAAGCGACGTTGTTTTAGAGGGGATGGGGAGCACGAGGGAAGAAAATCAAGCGCTCTCCCATATTTTATTTGCACTATTTTGATATTGCTGCACGAAATTTTATAATAATTTTAAAGCTCCCAAAAAATTTTAATATTGCTATTCAATTAGTTCCTAATATTGAATAATAATTAATATTAATATTAAAATTATTAATAGATTCATATATATATATATATATATATATTTATTTTATTTATTCATTTATTTATTTAGCTAGAATAAAAATGTTCATAAAAGAAACTTAGAGTCAACAATAACTCCATATCAGACGCAATATGTGTATTAATCTATAAATTATCAATTTATTACTATCATCAAAGTTATATGATCTTTAAATTTATTGAACTACATTTTTTCTTATCCACTCATTGAATTTTTTCATTAATAATCTCTTCTTAAATTGCAATATTTTAAAATGATTTGTTAAATTATTGCAAATAGGTAAACAAAAATTCTTTTACTAGAAAAAGTTTTTCATTTAATAACATTTGTATAATTTTTACATACACACACGATTTGGCCTTCATTAAAATATTACAGTGCCTGCATTAAATAATTTAATAAACATATGTGATAAATAATATACTAAATTGAATACTGTATTTTCCTTCTAAAGAAGTTTCTATAATGTTTCTGCAAATATTGTCCAGGCCTATACACTGTACGTATATCTAAAAGAACAGTCCGAAATTCATGTATTATCGGTACCCTTTACATATATTATACCCTTTACATATATTTTACCCTTTACATATATAATAGACATTTATTACTATCGCGCAGTGCCGTTACGAAAATCGAGTTTACACAATATCACGCATTTGATATGCGCCGCGAGCTTATATTATATATACTCACCCCTCACCACCCACACGAGAATTTGTTTCGCAATAACAAGTTCCCACCTTTTCTATATATACACCTTATACGCCTTTATCTTTTTCTTAATTTAGCGCTTCTCTTTCTCTCCAATTGGATACCCAATATAATGTCTCACCAAATATATATATATATACATATACATAATCCGACCCCTCTCTCTCTCTCTCTCGTCTCTCTCACTCTTCCCACACTATTCGTGAAATCAGGTGGAATCCTTATTATATATATATATATATATATATATATATATATATATATATATATATATATATAATATATGAAAACAATGGAATCGAGGGGAGAGTGAACCGCCGGAGAAATCCGAATGGTATAGCCGTCGTTTTCGCAGATTGCCCCGTGTAACGTAACGTGCGGGAGGCGCGAGAGGAACCCGCTCATGGGCGAGGCAGGCGCGGTGCGGGCGGGACTTTCGCACGAACTGCGCGCGTCTTATTATATTATCTGGAGCATGCAGAGCGGGGCGAGAGCGAGAGAAAATGGGTTATTCCCTCGTTCCTCGCTGCGATATATATATATATATATATATATATATATACCGGCGAACGAGCGCGGCGGAGCAATAACAAAACCAAACCGCTATTGTCTCTCGCTTGGAGTGCGCGCCCCCTCCTCCTTCACCTACTCGCCCTGCTCGCGCGTCCGCGTGCGTGCGTCCGCGCGCGCACTTGGGCTTCCCCGGGAGAAAAGAGCCTCTGCGAGACGGGGAGCAAAGACGGGGGAAAGATATACAGCTTCCGGTTGAGCAATATTTTCGCGCGCGTGTGCGTGTGCGTGTGCGTGACCTGCGACGTCCCCGTAAGTAGATTTAACACCCGTAAACATAAGAGAAATTGGCTGGGGCTGGTATGTAAATGTATGGTTTTGAAAATTGGCTGCGCTCGGGTGCGACCCTTTATTATTATTATTATTATTATTATGCGGAGCGACATAATAGGAATCGAACTCTATACATAGCTACAGATGCTGATAGAAATTTGATAGGATCTGATTCGAGCAAATGTTCGAGAACGTTTTAATAGCAGGAATTGTTAACGGCTTAATGGCTCGATTGTTCAGGAATATCGATGGCAAATTACTCTCGACCACCAACTTATATGGCCAAGTATCCTCGGACCAATTGCCGAGTGTATGGCCCAAAAAAAAAAACCGGTGACTGAAATTTTTTTACCAATTTTTCTTCTCAATCTTTGCTGATAATTGACCTTTTTGAAGAGAATAAAATGGCCATTGTCTTTCGTCTGGTTTGAATATCAGCCATTGAATATTGTCGAATATATCGTAAATTTATGTGATAAAGCGGCTGAGAAAAGGGCGTACGGACAAACGTTATAATTGCGGGGAAGAAGGGACAAACTCAGCGTTGTCTGTACCGAGACGTACTGTAGCCATCGCCACGTTGTTGCAGAAGTTTAATTAAGGGAGAGCCATCAGCCGAGGGAGAGCTGCATGAGCATTGGATAGTATAGACCTTGAATGAGTCGTGTATTTGTTCAATATACCATTGTATTTGTATTCATTAGTATTATTACAGATTATATTATACGCATTAGATAAACAAAGTGTTCATCATTCAATCCTTCAATCCATTTATTTTACAGACTTTATACCGGGATATTAAATACACGATTGAATTATTCATTGATCATATACACACTTGTGAATTTATAATTGGCTGTTAAAGCATGGAAAATTCCGAAGTTTCTTCCGAGCAACGTCAACACCGTCTAGATTTCAACCGTGAGTCAATTAAATTAATTATTCTTAGAGGGAAAAAAAGTACATAACAATTATGACGAGTTCTTATTCGTTTCGTTAAATTTACAACTTCGTCTGTTTACGCGGGAGAAATGGTTCATCCGTGCTCGGGGATATATTTATCGAGAACATATGAGAATCCGCATATACGGGCTAATTCACGGAAATTTTAACATAATTATCGTATATGGCCGTAAAAAAATCTCGTTTACTCATTTACTTACCCGCGCTATCGAATCTTCATAATAGCAATCTTACTGTACAGCATCGAATTAATATACGAGTCAAAGGGTTTTTTAAGCATTGAGAGAGATCTGCATAAAAATTTCGACGTCGAAGTCGAATAAAATTTTCCATTCATAAATGAATTATCTTGGATTCAGCAATAGATGTTCATTTGATTCAAAATGAAATAGCACACTACAATAAGACGGCTGCAAAATTTTAACTATATCGATAAATTTACGTGTCACTCTTAGTTAGAAAACTTGTGGCCCTTTTTGAAGCGTACGGTTGACTACTCGATATTGGATCGTAGCTAGCTATTGATCATTTAACCACCATCTTCGTTATGAAAATAAATATATCAACCTCGTCAATGTCGTGTGCTCTCGGATATGTTTAAGTCGAAGGCATTTGACAGATTAATTTTTTTAAAATTGTAATGCAACAAATCTTTTTTTTTCTCCATTTTTTACCATAAATTACAATGACAAAATTACAAATTAATATTTGCTTACACTGGCTTATGCAAATATTTATGCAACTAGTCATGCAAATTATCGTAATTTATTAAAAATCTTGACCTACCAATTCGATAATTATCTATCACTTACAAAATGCTTGTCGAAACTTCTGAGATTTGTCACAATACAGACAATCGCGTGTTACAGTCGACGCATATCACCTTCTCATTATACCTTTTTGTGAGTTTAATGAAGCTTACGCAAAAATTTTTTTTATAAAAAAACAAGTATTACAATGTTACTTTAATCATTTAAACAGTTCTGCCAAGATTTTAAGTATTTTTTATGTTATAAAAAATTTAGTTTACAACTTGTAAATAAACTTTTAATTAGGTGAATTTAATTTAGTTTAATTTCTTGTCATTTCCAAACTAGAAATTAATATATATGATTCCCGCTCACCCAAATATGTTTATAAGATTCAAATCAGTAGCCGCAGTCTAATGAGATTCAAGTAAAATGTAGCTATAAAAAAAATTTATTCGCCTGTGTATTTGTATTTTAGCACCTAAGAATGTGTGCGAATTTCAAAAACTATCGCCCGTCCAAATACATTCAATTTACTGAATTAAAATCTATGAAAAAGGTTCATTTCCCATATTTTCAACAGTTTTCTTTACACGTTCTAAAAAAACAAGATTACTTTCTAATTAAAGGAAACATAGCTACCTAATTATCATGTTAAAATATTATTTTCTCTAACAGTTACAATAAGTGTAAACTACATTACTGCTAATCAAATCGAATGCTGAAAAGTTTACTTGTTCAACAATTCATCAATGTAACACACTATACTAATTTATAAATTTGATTGAAATTTGATTGAAAGCAAAAAAAAAACTTTGTACGTCACTTTGTTTTGAATTAATTTACAGTATCAATCCTTTATAATATTTCCCATCACAATCTTGAATTTACCTTTTCATCTTCACAGGAAGAGATTTCTTTCTAATTTAGCTCTGTTTCTATACAGAAATTTCTATACATTTTTGCAAATATTTTAAATAATAGATTTCCGCAATAATATTATTATTAACAATAGTATTCATAATAAAATCTATTAATTATAAAAATATTTAATAATCTTTATTAATTAATGTTGAATAGCCGACATGTTAACAGTATTTAGCACATGCAGATACAGGTATATATTAGAAGTTACTTGTTTAGCAGTCTTATTGTATATCATATAAATTTGAAGCATCGCGCGAGTTTCAGCCGATCAACGCAGGAAGGAGTAAAGCCTCTAACATGCATGCACGAGTTGTCGGTGCCGCCTGACATCTCTGCGCTGTGCCCCGTCATAATATATATATATATATATATATATATATATATATATATATATATATATATATAGCCTCGTTCTCGCTGCGGTCTCCGCTGCAGTCCACGCAGCTGGTTCATAATTCCGCGACATATAACCGACGAGCCATTGTTCTTCATTCGCGAGACGTGCTTCGCGTAATGTTCAAAATGCACGACTGCATGGATGCTTATATAATATATATATATATATATATATATATATATATATATATATATATATATATATCGAGAGTGAGAGAGAGAGAGAAATAGAGAGATAAAGAAATATAGATTTATTTCTATAAAAAAATACAAAATTAAAAACATTATTTGGTAAAAAAATTTCTTGAATAATTAAGAATACATTATTGGAGAAAATATACTTCATAAAATCGAAGAGAGAGAACGAGAAATTTCCTCTCAAAGTCCTGCAATGGTTTTTCGAGGGAAAAAACTTGTGTATGTAGATTTTGCTTTACAGATTTTCAGTCATACACACGCATGAGGCAGAGACAGATAGACAGAGAGAGAAGAGAGAGAGAGAGAGAAAGAGCAAGAGAGCTAGGAGAGATAAGAGTGAAAGAGCGAGAAGAGGAAATAGAAGAGAGAGAGAGAGAGAGAGCAGGATAGAGAAATCGAGAGAGATAGAGAAAAAGATGAGAGAGAGAAAAGAGAGAGAATCTAGAGATAGAGCGAAAGAGAGATGTGCGTCGACTTGAATATAGAATCGCGGTATTGGAGTGATTTTTCTCCTGCTCTCCTCTTGCTCAGTCACGTGTGTACATATATATATATATATATATATATATATATATATATATATATATATATCAACATGAAGAAATGCACCCGTTTGCATGTGCATGTGTACGTGTGTGCGTCTGTACTGTATAACATCAATTCGCTGGACTCGACAGCACCGCAACGGGTTTTCCTGCTCGTAAAAAAAAGAAGAGCCGAAAGCATCGCGGAAAAAGCCTTCGTTTTACGAGGCTATATATATATATATATATATATATATATATATATATATATATATATATATATATATAAAGAACGAGAGAGGATTATAGGACGAGAAAGAGCGATAGAGTGAAGAGATATGTTATCCGATTGGTATTGAAAGTTTATATTCGCGCGTGCGCGCGCGCGAATCAGTCAGAGCGAGCGGCCTGTGGGAGAGTCGCGCACCGAAGAGAGGGACTGGGGGGAGGGTTGCTATATAACACAATGCCAACGGGAGATAGAAATTCGTCGGATTTCCCGGAACGAATAGGGAGTTCCGCGCGTGATCCGCCGACCGCCTCAACGACGTTTACAATCAGCGTGGCCTCTGCTACCAGTGTGTGTGTGTGTGTGTGTGTGTGTGTGTGTGTGAACTCGCGCGCGCGGGCGCAACCGCCCTCCCGCTGCGGGGATATTTGATTATTCGCTTTTTATAGTGGGGATCTGATGCGAATCTCGATTCGCCGGCACCGCTTTGGAGAACGTGACTCGAGGATGCTCGCAATAGGTAGATTGTACAGTTACTTTTTTATAGATCTAGTCCAATGGACGAGGGTGGGGGGGTAGAAAGGTTGTTTAGTTTTGCAGCGAACGAGGCGTTGCTGCGGTATCGAATGCTCAAGTTGCTTCGCAAATATCCGACATACGGTGACTTATCTTTTTCTTTGATGCTATATATATATATGCTATTGTGTGCCGAAGTTTTTGTATTCGCTTTCGAGCTCAAATTTATGACAGTCGAATGTTCGCGTGGTATAATGTGTGCGCGGGCGCGTGTGCGTACAACGTAAGCCTTCTCCCTCTCCCCCCTCTCTCTCTCTCTCACTCTCTCTCTCTCTCTCTCTCTCTCTATCAACCGCCGCAACCGGTCATTTTTTTTCTTCCTTTTTTCTGTTTTCCGTTTTCTTTTTTTACTTCATTTTACAACTCGGGAAATCGGGAGAAATTATTATGCACCGGGCGAACGGCTTGCATTCCATTAGTTTCGCGAAACGGCGAATTATTCGAGCGGAGCGTGACCGCGGCGAATGGGGTGCTCGTGCGGAGGGCGGGGAGAAGCCCGGGAACAAAACAATAAATCGTTCTAAGTGCATCGATACTTTCAAATCATTCCGGCAGCGTGAATTATCTGCCCATTATTTGTCGTGGAAAGTTAAATCTGTCCTCGCTCTCTCGCGCGGCGGGAGGGGGAGCGCTTAAACTCTCGGGCCCGATCCATGACGCGGAGGAACAACGACGACGATGGCCGTACCGCGGCGCGGACGGGCGAGCGGCGACAATATATATATATATATACATAAGAACGAATTACCTGCAGAGCGAAACAAAAGCGCGGCGGCCGTAAGCGAAAGTAGTTATATAGCGGCTACGCCTGTTATATATGTATATGTGTATGCGTATAGACATGGCATTTGGAATCTGGTATAGTTACTATGTATGCTCGATTATCGACATATAATTTTCTTCCCTATTTCATCTCGCAAGGAGATGATCCGAGAATTGGAGGATGGGAAGTGTTTGAACGATGCGAATCCCAAATTTGGATCTTTCGATAAAAAAAAAAAAAAAAAAAAAAAGATCTGGAACATCGCCAGACTCTTGCTGAAGAAGAAAGTAATCGGCGCTGTAGAGGAATGAGATATTCCGATACAGATCTTCGCTCGGGCGAGATTGGAGCAATATTAGGTATAGATTAGAAATCCTATGATTTGATCTCGACGAAGAAAGTATTTAAATTGTCGGCACGAACGTGGAGAAACGTCAGAGAATTCTAAAAGAAGTCATAGGTATCGTGACATAAAGCCGAGTACCTGCCCTCTCTTACCTCAAATTAAGTTTCCATACTTAATACTTACTTCAACTCTCTTTCGAGAAGCTAAATAACACGAATAAGTCCAAACATGAAATACATACACACCTATATCAACGATTTACACAGTAAGGTAATATGAAAAGTTCAAACTTGAAGTTGAATAAAATTCTGATAATAGATTACGCCAAATGTTTGATAATCTGGGAGTTGCTCTGGGAGAAAACATCTTGTTCGATGATGATGATGATGAACGTTCCAGATTTTAAGAAAAACGATGTCGATCGATTTGTCAACAATGGTCATGTCGCAACGTAGAATCGGACAAATTGAAGTATATGAATAATTGTAAGTCCAAGTTATTAAGAATTTACAAAAAATCAACGAAATTGTCAAGGAAAATCAAAGCGTCTTTGAAGAAGTGGTGCTAAATGAGCGACCCGGAAACAGTAAAGATATCGGGCTTGAAAATCGGCAATACGTAAAATATCAATACTTTAATGCAAAAGATGGCTAATCTTGTCTTGCTATGGCGTCTTGATCTTGGCCCAAGCCTGCCAAAGACCAAAACGACAGTGAATCCCCAACTATAAATCCTATGAATTCAAGTTACAATCAGGAATAATAAATTATTAAAAAATCGTAAGTAACGTTTAATTATGCCATTTATTACAATAAGAATAATGCAAACTTTATTTAATAAGTAAGAGAGAGAGAGAGAGAGAGAGACTTGTCTTTGTTAATGTTCGGTAATGTTTTTATGCGCTCACAAATTGTCTTGAGCATACGACAGAAATTTTTGTGAGGTGAGAGACGGATTACAAGACCCGCCATAAAAGTGGTTATTCTCTCCGTAACAAGTGAGAGGGGGGTGCTAGTACCCGGACCATGGGAGTGTGTTCTATCGTTGTTACAATCGTTATTACAAAATTATGCATATGCAAATAAAATAGAATAAGAAACCAGAGACGAGAAATAGAGGGGTATGGATTCAAAACATATTCGGAGAGAGGTGATAACGAAGAACAAGAGATAAGTACAAGGGCCTCGTCTCTCCAGGCAAGGCTGTAGTATAATTCAGTACACAGACACACACACACACACACACACACACACACACACACACACACACACACACATTTCAGAGGGGAAAAGTCGGTTTTCCGTTTATGGCGAATGGCATGATCGCTCTCGCGCCTCTCGTCTCGTAAATCATTTGACCTAGCACGCGCGCGAAGGCCCACACACACACACACACACACACACACACACACACACACACACACATATGGATTCTCCAACACCGTTACATACATTATAATGTAACCTTTCTCGCCCCTACCTGGCGTCGCGTTCGGGAATGGACAATAACACGCATGAAATATATATATATATATATATATATATATATATATATATACGCGCGTGCGGATGCCGCAACTCGCCCATCAGGGACACTTCCTCTTGCGCGGTCGAGATTTGTTATATACATATACGGCCTTCGCTTCCAAGGCGGATTTTTGCACGCGCTCTCAAAGATCGAAGGGGTAAAAGGAAGAAGACGCTCCCGCGAGACGCAGCCTTGGCTCTAGTTCTCGTTCTCTGTCTCGCTCTCTCTCTCTCTCTCTCTCTCTCTCTCTCTCTCTCTAATATATATAATCTATGATACACATACGTACGAGGAGGCTCCTGATACACTCCTGGGATGAACAAAGTGTAATTCGATTGGAACGAAGGTTTTATCTCGTTCTATAATATAAGGTCAGCGCTGTGATGCAGGAGAAACAAACTCATACATCGACTGGTTTTTCGCAATTAAAGAACATCTGAAAAAATGCTAAAGCTACGAAAAATATTGTGCGCGCGCGTGCACGTGTGTGTATGTAGATGTTCTCTGGGGCTCGATGGACGATAGAATTTTGCATTTCACCAGCATCGGAGCAATCAAAAAATTATAATTTTTGATTCCTTTTTCATTCCGTCAATAAAAAGTATGTTAATGTTAATTATTCTATTAGCAAAGGTTCGATAAATTTTTATTGCGTCGTTGAAGCACAACGTAACATTTTGCAATATAAATTATAATTAAATCTTTAGATTAATGCCATTTAATATCTAGCGAGAAGAAAAAATTATCCTCGTACACAATAATTAATAATATAAGCAATGTATAGTAGAAATCGATTTTCTACGTAATAATTTCTTTAAATTGTAACGATGCAAAGTTTAATTCGTAACATTAACGCGTGCATCTATAAAAGTAAATTGAATTGGTTCTTATATGGTAGTCGTTTTATCTGTATTGAGTATTTTCAACGTATATGTAAGTGTATATTAATATTGATATAAATTAGAAGAGAGAGAGAGAGAGAGAGAGAGAGAGAGAGAGAGAGAGAGAGAGAGAGAGAGAGAGAGAGAGAGAGTGAGAGGAGCTTTTCATAAATAATTTTGTTAATTATTATACTTCTATAGTATATTCCATTTAAAATAGCTTATCCTAGAGAGAATATTTTATCTAATTTCGCTCCATGCTTCCTATATATGCTCAGCTGTTACTGAATAAATATTAAGTGTTTTTTATTGAAAACTTACAGACTATATATATATATATATATATATATATATATATATATATATTTCAGTGCCAAACACATTGCCCGTTGCTCCAGATTCCATTTTCAAAGAGAACTTCTCTTAAATTGTAAAAGGATATTACGATGTGTGTTTATTGAAAAATTTTTAAATGCACATTACGCAACTTGCTTTTAACACAACAGCAAATTCAAGCGATCAATACCGCTATAATGGATTTTAACGAAATAATGGATATTTCTCATTTTTACAGTTTTCTATATAGGATCCTCTTTCAAAACGTTTTATTTTTTATTATATAAATTTACTTTTTTTATTAAATAAAATAAGCGAATGGAATTTGTTCCCTATAGAGTTTCATCCATGCTTGCTCGAATCCGAAAGAGGATCTATATATAGTTAATATATATTTTATATTAACTAAATTAAAAGTTAGTTTTCGAGGCCTGGGAAAATAAACAGCATCCCGAGCAATGTTCAAGTGAGGAAGGTCGAGCGCACTGAGCCACGAGGAACTAGAAGTATGAAAATATCCTGCGCAAGCAGCTAGGAAAAGCTCTCAATCCAGGGGTCAAAGACAGCTCCAGTGCGATGAAGCGATTGGAATCTCAAAATACTGAGAAGGCTATTACGCTAATCATTACCAAACGAGCAATTTTCTTTTCTATATTACACATATTTACCAGCATATATGAATTTAACAATGTGCCAATGAGAGGTTGCATATATCAACTCTACCATGTATCTCTTTGCATACTTCAGGCGAAGCGTGACCTCGATTATAAACAATAAAGATGATTATAAGGACGATCCATTTACATGAAGAATGGATCTAGGCAGCTAAATCAGTAATAGCAGTCCCAGATCAATTAAGCGTAATAATAAACGCAATCGGCAAAACTAAGGTGTATGACTCTTTATTTGTGCAAAAATTGGCAAAAGATTACCTTGCGGCACCCGGCAGGGATGTCCCACAAAGTGACCAGATTGTTTCTTCAAATTTACGCAATACTGTAGTGGACTGTTTCAATAAAGAAAAACTGAATGCCAATTCCCAAGCATATAAAACTTGAAACTTACTTTCATAATGTAAGTGTGGCGCGAACATACCGTCTACCTCGGACGAATAATCTCATACGATACGCAAAAATGAACAACAAGCGTTGTCATTTAGGGACAAAGATTGGTTTGACTGTAATACTAATAGATTAACGGATGTATTATCTTATGTATGTATTTTAGCCATATATTCAGATATGAATCATTTTTCGGCGCACGAATCTAATAAGACAAGACTCGGGTCGTAGTACAGGCACCTTCTGAGGATTCAAGGATAAATACTGCAATAGCTAACAAAAGTTGAGAAATTTTTCTACTTGAAGCAATAAAGTGAATCGAAGTTGAGGAACCCGCTAGCGTTTCTGGAAGATTGACAGTTGTCTTACTGATTCATTCCTCAGAATGAAGCTTCGTATGGTGTTTGCCATCCAAACGTAGCAGCTAGCTTTCGAAGGATAGTCGGCAATTCTATGTTTAGAGCTTAGACAATTGAGACAGAGCTTAGATTGTGCTCCATGTTCTTTTCTCATGGTTGGTACAATATCTGCGAACTGTCATCAATAGTTCACAAAGTGCGGTCCTTGACAAAAAAAACAAGATGTAGCATTATGTCTTTTGGAAATGAAAGTGGTGACGTATGTCAACATATTTATATTAAGTGATCTAGAGTTTTTGTTAGCTATGGTATTATTATATTGTCAAGAGCATCAATTTGTCTCTTACATTGTCAAGAGCATCAATAAAGAAACTTCCATTTTCACAGGAAAAGGCACAGCTCTAAGCGAGGCTACAAATATTGCTGTTACACGTCCAAATAAAAACTTTATTATTTTTACAGACTGACTCAGTAGCTTAATAACACTAAATAACTCTTCATTCCATATACACGCTAACTTAATAATTTTCGAAATTAGAAGCACAATATGTACGTAGAGACTTACAAAATACGCAAAAAAACAATATAAACTTTTAGTGGATCCCAGAACACATTGGGAGTACTGGTAACGAAATAATCGACAACCTCGCGAAATTTGCAGCATTAGAACTTTCTTCTATCTCGAGTAAAATACCATTTTATGACCTTACAGCTACACTAAAAAAGCAAGCAAAGGATAAAATTGTTACTGAAATTAAGCGTCATTGAGAGTACAAGGGTATAAAATACTTTGAATATTTTTATAACAGTAGCGCAAAAGCTTGATATTACAGCAAAAATACTCATCCAGTAATAATAAGCATAATTCAAAGATGTCGTTCCGACCACTACAGTGTTACCTACTCGCTTGAAAAAGTAAATGTTGTACAATGCGCTGTATGTCAATGCGGAAATGAAAAACAAGATTTAGATCACCTATTGTGGCAATCTGAATTGTACGAATACTCACGATCTTCATTTCTTAGTAAACTAGCTAAAATTAATTTGGTCCCCTCTCTGTAGTCACATTTTACTAGCCAACCCTACTAGAGCTATCTGTAACGCTCTAAGATGGTTTTTGAAACAATGTAATCTTCGATTATAGATAATAATGATAACAGCGTAATAATGTAAATCGATCGAAAATAGATCACTCTTTATAATAATTGTTATAGCACTATAATCTCACATAGAGGTTGAATTTACATAATAAAAAAAAAGGCAGGGCGAGGTCATAAACTTTTATTTTTCAACTTAAAAGTCGACCAATACACGTATAGCTGCTTAATACACATTTATACGCATGTGTATGTATATGAATGTGTTTATATCTGCAGGTTCAGAGCCGCGTCATTCATCATCCGTTGTATTCGTTTAACACGAGGTCTTGCATCAGTCCAATTCGAACGAACAGTTTTAAAAACGTTTTTTTGTTTTTTTTTTTTTTTTTTTTTTTTTTAAATAATACCATTCGGAACGCGAATTTCGTTTACATACATGTCCATTGCTTGCGATCGAGTATCGCAGTTGTTAAAGAACAGAAGCAAAAAAACGGATGTACAACGTCTTTCTTTTTTCCCTAATCGAAGTTAAATGGATTCAATTTTTTTTTTGTGAGCTGAATGTTTGCTGCCGAATGGATATTACGAAATAACGTGTATAAGAGCGGCGCCGACGCTTTGGGTTAATTTATATAATACGGGGATCCATTATGATACAATAATGGATATGTACACTGAACGAGACCGTCGTTAATATCAAAGTGTAATAAGTCACGTAATTTCTATATACGTTTTTCTACTTTTGCTTTTACCGCTGTTCAATAATCATTATAGCATTTTTACCGAAATACATATACAAGTCAAAGAAAAATATAAAAATACTCAAAAATTTCATGTTGAAAGAATAAATTGAAGATTTAGAGTTATGTAACTACGTAGTGGAGGGGGAAAGGGCTGTTTTTTCAATGAACTTCCGATGATGTTCTCCAATAAAACCTTAGCCCTGGTAGTTTGTGCTAATTTGAAGATAAACTTCATTTGCGCGCGCGCGCGCGTGCGTGAGTGTGTTTTAAACATGCGTGTTCCTACGTTTTCGCATCCCAAATTCCCAGGGAGTGAAAAATTTGACGATGAAACACACACATATATATATATATATATATATATATATATATCCACGTTAATAAGCATTTACATAATAATTCTTCTATAAAGACTGCCAATTGTCCGTATTAACGCGCGCGGGAGATTTCGCAACCGGCGTTAAAATATAAAATGCCTAATGCGCGGCGTCGACAATAATAAGGCATAACCGTGCAAATTCCCCGATTGGCCCTAGCTTGCGGGTACTGTCGCTTTCCGGCACGCCGATCATTGCGATCGAGAAGGATCGTTGCGGATCGGCTACGTTTTACCCTCGTTGCACAATCCTGTAGCCGCGGAGCGGCGCGGCGAGCGAGCAGAAAGTGCGGCCGATCCTCGCAGGGGTACAGACGGAGTATGCTTTATCGCCAGCAGCTAGAAAATATTGGACAATCAAATATTCCAGTGTGTTAATCCACTTCGCTCGTACCCACGGCACTCACATCTCTATAATATATATATATAGGAATGCCATAAAGGTTGTTACGCCTCGATGCATGATTAAAAATAAATTAATTATCATGAATAAGATTGCGGATTATATATGTGAAATCGGTGTTTATATAATTATTATCTTATTGTTTCTCAATGTAAAATTAGAGATTGCGCGTATCATTGAGAAGAAATTAATACAGTAGCTCAATAATTTCCAAAAAAAAATGATATAAATTTTTTGTCATGCTGTTGGTTACTTATTCATTTTATTTTAACTTTCTGCTAAATATTATATTGAAAAAACATTTATTATGCATATATATATAATGAATTTTTAATTTTAAGATTGAATTTTCAGATTAGATAAATTTTTTCGAAGAACTACATTTACTGGTTTTATAAAGCACTGTACGACGCAGTATATACATTAAAAAGTAAATTTGAAATTCAAGTTGCATTATTCTTCTTAATAGTTCAAGGATGAAAAAAGAAAAGCCGAGGAAGAACAAAGTTAACGCATTAATAATGGGAACCGAGCCTAGAATTATACACGATTGAAAGTCAATAATTTTCGGCGACTTCGCGACGAGGACGACCACGACGACGCGACGACGCGACCGGCGAATCGAACCGTTTCCCTTTGCCCTTTTATTCATGCATCTCATTCGAATTTCGACCCGCATTACGATCGAATGCCCGGCTGTCAATTCGGCGGGCTCTCGCCTTGTCATAATGCAATCGCACGCTTTCATCGGCGGCGGCGCGCGCGGCGCCGTATTACGGAGCATTTAAGCCAAATCTAAAATTGATTTAATTCCATCGGACGCGTCGGTTACCAAGGCAGCCCGACGTGAAAGCTCCCAGCTAGAGACTTTGGAGTCTCGGATCTGATGCGTGCACGTGTATGTAGATATATATATATATATATATATATATATATATATATATATATATATATAATGCCCGTTCCCCGTAGATAGAAATAGAACATCGAACGAAAAACTATTATGCATCTACACACACACGCACACACGCCGAAAATATAGCCAACCGCTAATTTTCGAAAGCCAAGCGTCTCGGACGCTTGCTTGTTTGGGCGTTTGCATCTTGAAAATTTTCGCAAAGCATGTTTCTCTAGTATTTTTTTTCTTCCTCGCAAAAAAGTATTTTTTTGTTTTTCTTTTCGTTTCGTCTCATTATTCCATGAAAATGCTCGGACAATGCAAAAGTTTTGGGCCGAATGAAGTAATAATACGGCGAGTCCGAGAGAGAGAGAGAGAGAGAGAGAGAGAGAGAGAGAGAGAGAGAGAGAGAGAGAGAGAGAGAGAGCTGCATGTTTCTTGATATGATAAAACAAAAAAAGTAAAATGTAGAATCTAGTTTTGTTCAGTAGAATGCAGAATGTAAAACGTGCATAAACTGATAAAGTACAATAAAAGTAACAATTTATAATAATAGCATATGAAGCATAAAAGCTACGATTCTTTAAATAAAACGAAACAAAAAAAAGAGAGACGCAGAAAGTTAGTCTTGCAAAACAATATTACGGATAAAATCTAAACGTCGATTTCAGTTTATTCTAAGCTCAAAATAAGGAAGCGATGCAGAGTACAAAATTATTTTAATACGTCTTATCAGTCAGATCATACGTACATAATCGATAATAGAAGATATAAGGAACAGAAAAATATTATCAATTCCAATTATCAATACATTCTACGAAAATGTCCTGAGAAAAAAAAAACAATATTGAACATAATATCAATTAACAAATTTACATTCACGTTGGCGACTATTCGATTACGTACCCTTTTATTTTTGACAATATAGCACACGCGTACCTTATAATCTCAAGAGCGGCAATTCACCGAGTATTACAGTTTGCCCAAAAATCACAATTCCATCAGTTATATTTTAATGTACATACGAAACATCCAGTGTGTCGGATAGTGGCGATTTACCGGCCCTCCTCTGTATATCCGCGGGTTCTACGCGAGCCTGGGTACAAAAGCTGCGCGCTCCGCGGTGACTCGACTCTCTGGACCATTGACGCGAGTTAGAAAGAGAAAGAGAGAGAGAGAGAGAGAGAGAGAGAGAGAGAGAGAGAGAGAGAGAGAGAGACCGTATGTGTGTGTGTGTATCATATATATATATATATATATATATATATACACAAAAAGGGGCAAAGAGAGAAAGAAAGATCGAAGTGAGGGAAAGTGAAAGTCGCGACTGTTGCTTTGCTGCTGTTGAGCTGATGCTGATGGTCGCACTCTCCTATATATATATATATATATATATATATATATATATATATATATATATATATATATATATATATATATATACCTAGGAAAACCCGTCGCTGACAGAGGTAAATAATTATTGTACGAGAAAAGGTGAACGTTCTTGGTCCATTATAGGCATATATATATATATATATATATATATATATATATATATATATATATATATATTGCAACCAGGCGGCTCAGTGAAAAACATTCACGGGCGTATCTATATTTAAGTATATATTTAAGAATCTGTATTTATGGGAAGAAGTATAATAATTAAGGAAGATGGGAGGAGCAACAAACGGTAATCCGAGGCTCCAATATATATATATATATATATATATATATATATATATATATATATATATATACAATAGAGCGGACAAAATTTTAATTATATAGAAGGCGATGATAACGGATAGGGAGCGCTAAATGTTCGTTACTCTATATATATATATATATATATATATATATATATATATATATATATATATAAACGTTATGTATAGACGTCATCAGTGGCTACCCACTTCCGGTCCTCGATTCCGAATCAGAAGATTTAATTTCAGCACTAGTGTCGCTTCGCGCCTGTATATACATTCGTGCGCGCGCCGTTATATAAAACCCTGCAGAATTACCTTTCTCCGTGATATACATTCAATAATGTTCATTTTTGCGAATTGTTCCACAAGAGTCGAGAGTGGAGGAGGGACCATCGATTTTTATTGCGATTCCGAGACCGACCCGTTATTTATATATACATATATATATATATATATATATATATATATATATATATATATACATATGTAAAATAGAGAATTCGAGAATTTGATTGGTCGCGCGAATCTCGCCACAATCCGGAAGTGAGAGAGAAGGTGTGCTATATATTGGACAGAGACGGACAAACAATAACAAACATCGTACGCAGAAGCAGCTCTGAAGCATATAGACAATCAAACCGGAACGTTTCATCCATAATACCGTCGCTTCCGTTTCGTGAACACTATGGTTTTATTGCTTTATCTCTGTCTCGTGCTCCCTCTCTCCCTCTCTCCTTCTCTCTCTCTCTCTCTCTCTTTCTCTGGACAACCAATGAAAATATTTTGTAGTTTGATAAAAAAAAGTCGACATAAATGCTGTAAAATTTTACGTATTATATGGTACTAATAATAAGCCAGCGACTAAAATATAATACATCAACAGCAGAGTCGAAAGTATGTTCGTTCTTGTTTGTTTTATTATACGGTTAAAAATTCATATGGTCCAAAGCGAGGTGCAAAGTGACATACGAAAAAAAAAATTCAAGATTCTGGATACAGAGATATACGGTATAGAGATATAGAATATAGAGTATGATAACGGATCAGTGAAACTGTACTTGGGCCATAAACTGGAATACATGAGGAAAATAAGAGGAGAGAGAGAGAGACAGAGTGAGTATTGTCGATGGCGAAAGCCGACAAATTTTTCACTACTGTAGCTTTAGCGAGTATCTGCAGCATCCTCGTGGCGTATGACGCGACAGACGGATAAGCAAAGTGAGACAAACTTCTCAACCACCTTATCGAGAAGTCCTCCAGGTCTACATTTGCCCCTTTAACGGACGTACGTAACGTATGTAAAGAGCATTGTCAGTTTCTCCAACGTCCCAATATCATCGAGTCTTGCGCAATCACTCACGGTTAACGACGATGCGGAAAAATAGGATGGGATCTACAGACTGCGACTTACTTACAAAATAGCAGTACGCCCGAGAATCCGTCAAAGACGGACAGCCGACGATGGATCTGTACTGTACATTACATATACGTAGGCAGATTGCGTCAGCATTTCGGAATTTCGTAAGCGTAGAGCACTGGAAAAATATTTTCGATCCAAATTTGACGAAAGTAGCGCAGAAAGAAGCTATAATATCATCCGCCACCGAAAAACGATCGGACATATTATTACAATTACTCGACATTTATTTTATATTCATAGTTCATAATCAACAGGAGCTTCTGATAATTGAAAGTTGAATCGAGAGTTGTAGGATATCATTGCGAATTGATTTTGTGATATATATAATAAGCGACACAGATCAAGCGACACGAACGCGGAGCATTGTTCGAATTTGAATAAATATGCAAGAGGCGCAACGCTGGGGCACATCGGCGAGAGTCGTCGCTCCTACCACCCCCCCCCTTCGCACAACACCGCCACGCTGTCTTCCAATGATTTTTCATTTGGAAAGTTTTTGGGCGGGTCTTGCGTTTAACGTAATAATAATAATAATAATAATAATAACAATAATAATAATAATAATTGTAATAATAATGATCTTATAATAATTATTGCGCATACGTGCGCCGCCCAGTCACGCATAAAACACGTGTGACCAAATCTACATGTATATAATTATTTAGAAATTATAATTTCTCCTCTCTATATTGAAAGTGCGTTTCTAATAGTTCGTAATTATAGTATATTATATATATATATATATATATATATATATATATATATATATATTATAATGGAGGATAATGATTAATTATTGGAAAAAGCTTTAATAAGGCAGATTGGAATAAGGCTTTATTTTGGTTTACCTGGAAATTTTATCAATTATAAACATTCCTCGGTAGAATGTGTGGTAAATTACCAAAAATGAAGAAGAAAAATGAAAGAAATAATTACAATTGAAAACTCGTTTCAATCAATAATCGTATCGAGCGATTACACTCCTATAACCATATATATATATATATATATATATATATATATATATATATCTTTCCTTTTGTATATAGATATATGTTTAAAGTCGAACCTCACGTACATAAAACCTTAGACCATTTTCGTTACGTATAGAATATGAAGACACTTTCGTGATTATTATGTCATAATAAAGTCTTCTTTTTTTCTTATCGATTGCGTTCATTAATCATTAGCGCGTATATATATATACATATATAACATGCACGTAAGCCCAATTGAGAAATCGGGTTTCTTCATGTGCTCCTGATGATGATGCATTGCGTATATATAGACGTAAACACACACATGTTATATAGATGAGAAATAAGACACGTTACATAAATAAAAGCACAATGGTCCCGCGAATTTTCCGTCTTAATTTTCCCAGCGGTATCTTTTTTTTGCCTGTAAAGTTCGACATTATATACACAATCCCATGAATTCTCAGTTAACTGTTTTTCGCGTTGGAGCAGAAATCTGTGTATAAGGAATTCATACGCATTGCGCGTTTTCTCCTACGAAATTAGTATAAAAGAAACTTCACCCATATAGAAAGAGGCCCGGTGCACACATATACCTGTATATATGTATATATATATATATATATATATATATATATATATATGTATGTATGTATGTAGTGCCTTCTATATTCGGTTAGCCGTTTGAAATATGGGCCAATTTTGCATATAATGAACACATTTCGCGGAAAGGAAAATTGTATAATATAGAATACAGGGTGTTCCTATACATAATACATGCGGCATATTATATAGGCTTATATATATATATATATATATATATATATATATATATATATATATTGCGCGTCTAGATATAAATTTAACAATAAATTTAACTTTCGACTCTGATTTGCGGAGAAATGATTAGTCGATAATATATATTTCAGGGAAGATTTATAGCCCGTTATTATAATAATTTTCCATAGTCACGTACGGGCGGTAAAGGCACGTATATATACATTATACCAATGCGCGCGGCGATGCACGCCTCGGGAATTTCCGCGAGTGCGAATTTTATACATTAGACAGTGAGATAGAGAGGGAGGCGGAGGGAGAGCGATCGATTTACACCGTTCTTCCAATACACTTGGCGTCTCATTGTGCCGGAGAGGGAGTCGGACATCCCTAACCGGATTTCGGAATCGAATTTTTGATTGTACTTTATGAAGAATTTCACGAGCACGGCCAGGTAGCAACGGACCCGTTGGGAGTGGGCTAAAAATCGACGATGTTCAGAATTCAATCGTTCGAAAATGCGCACTTTTTATCAAGACTATTATATTTGATCATCGTTGAGCCAATCCGAACGATTCCTTACTATTCGACATTATACAAATAATGAATATATTATACGCGTAAATATGCGCGAATTCCTGCTACATGGAGCTCCGATCATGCATTGCGTTCGACGGGCGTTTTTGGACGCTAACGAAACTACTAATCACCCCCCCCCTCCCCCGTCGTCTTCACCGGCACCTGCACATGGCGCTGTCTCAGTTTGAAATTTCGTGGTCATTCGACGGGCAGCATTGTTAAACGAGCGCTCTTTATTCGACGTTGCCGGCCGAGTAAATTGAGGCTAATTCCGCGTTAAACGCGCGAATTTATCTCGGACCTCGGTATTAGAATACAAGTGAAACCGATTGAATTGTACAATGTGTGGATAAAATATCTTCATTCGTTGGCCTCCCCCCCCCTCGCAACCGCCCCATCTTCGCCAGTGCATATTATAACTTGTTCTGAATTACGAATGGTTCGAATGTGTTAGATTTTTAGGAAACTTGATTATTGCTTGTTTTAGTCGTTATTTTTGTAAAATTAGAATTGTAATTTTATCGTAATTCGTTAGTAGATCTATCACAAAATTCCATTATTATTGGGCGAACACTGAAACTCAGACTGATTTTTTCTACCACGATCGTTTTACATTCGTCTCAGGGATTTCTCAATCCTCCTTTATTTTCTTTCCAATTTTTAATGAATAATCTCCACTTGCTATTTATTTTTATACAAATTTAGCAAATGACTGCAATGTATGTAACGTACTATGCGAGGATAGGTACATGAATCGAGCACGACTATCTCACACTAACAAATCTGTACTTCGAAATAACTGTCAATTTAAATAAACTGTAATAAAATGAAATAATGCGAAAACCAAGAATAGCGACTTGTTAATTGTTTGATAGCTCCCTTAATGCCTGCCAAGGCCTTTAGGGCCAAATAATACATAATAAACGAACGATCAAGACCAAGCTGTCTCATAACGGATTTGTAATTATGTAAATGAAATTTCAGAACCCAATGTCTTGATCCGAAAACGAACGACGAAAGAAAAAGCCAAAGCGACGCGCTACTTGTATAAATTATGCAAAAAGCCGATCGCGATCGTTTCCTCCTAGAATTTCATCGTTTGATTACAAAAAAAAAAAAAAAAAAAAAAAAAAAAAACAATAAAGAAAAGGCTTTGCGCTTAATTCGTACGTATCATTCTGAAGACGTATGATTTTGAATTCTCAAAAATTCTATTAATTACTTGTAATTAGAACAGTACTCGGCGATTCTAAAGAAATGGGAATATATATCGGCCAAATTCGATTATTAAAAAAATCAGAATTTTTTTAATTCGTGTATCGTTGGATAATGAATCTTAGATGTACAAGCATCTTTGCACAAAATGATCTAATATACTTTCGGTAAAAAAAAAAAAAATTCTGTCCCTTAAAAATATCAACTGCTTCCCACTTATATTTAGAGAATTGTAATCAAAACAATGATGTACATATCCTTTAATCTAATTCGGCGAGCTTCAAAACGCCCCATAGAGATAAGCCACTTTTGTATAAATATTATTGCATATAAATTATTATAATATTACAGAGGCAAAGGTAAGCACAGCACCAAAACTAAATTATATAGAGCGACTTCGAAAAGAAAGCTCTCCCATCATTGTTACACATTCCCGTGTAAATCTCCTGCAGATTGGATACATAAAACAATATTATATCTACATAGGAACTGTATTACTGCGTGTGTGTGTGTGTGTGTGTGTGTGTGTGTGTGTGTGTGTGTGTGTGTGTGTGTGTGTGTGTGTGTGTGTGTGTGTGTGTGTGTGTGTGTGTGTGTGTGTGTGTGTGTGTGTGTGTGTGTGTGTGTGTGTGTGTGTGTCTGTGTGTGTGTGGGTGTGTGTGGGTGTGTGTGGCATGGAACTACAAGTTTACGACTCGAAAAAGCACTCGCCCGATACCTTACTGCCGGTGAGAGAAAGAGAGTGAGAGAGGACAGTCCTCCCGCCGCGTACGCAAATGTGAAAGAGGATATATATACGCATTGCGTTATATATATGTATATATATACATATATATATATATATATATATATATATATATATATATATATATATATAGATAATAACACAGTTACCCATCTGTTCCTCTTTAAAAGTTAAAAGGCAAAGGAATAGGGTTGCTCGCGCGCACACACGCACATAATATATTATATATTTACGGCAGTCGCGTATAGAAAAGGGGGAGTCAGAAGAGACGGAGAAAAGGTGGAAAAGTTGCTCTGTGAGCGTGCATTATACCTGTCTACATATAACGTGAACATCGTGCGGATCTCGAGCTTTGAAGCAAAAATATAATATACAATAAGTATAAAGGAAAGCTGCCTGCTAAGAGAAAGAGTCTATCTAATGGCTGCCATACGGTCGTTCTAATGTGTATGTATATGCAATATATATATATATATATATATATATATATATATATATATACATATATATTTATATATTTATGTATACACATATTTTTTGGGTTATCCATTAATTTTTCACGCTCGTCTTTCTACCGGTATTATAGATACACCATTATAAGCACAACCTCAAGCATTGCACCTATAAATATACTCTCGTTTAAAAACGCTATATCTGTATATATAATTGGAAGAGAACTGCGCTTCTTGTGCAGCATGCGGAAATGAGCGAGAGAGAGAGAGAGAGAAAGGGAGGGGGGGAAGAGAGAGGAAAAACCATGTGTAGCTTTTTGTTTTTGCATTACATAATGACTTCAACTATTCTACTGTGTATATATTACTTTTGCGGCCGCCGTTGTACTGTTCGCTGATTATAGAGTGTTAGTGAATTGATTTTCGAATCGATATTGAAAAGAAAACTATATATATAGCAAAGTGAAAACGTTTTGTGCAATAATGTATAAAAGAAAAAAAACGAGGGCAATGTTGTAAAAAAGAAAGGTAAGAGTATCAATTTTCAATTTTTTTTTATGTTTTTTCGATTTTCAGAGCAAGATTTGGTTCTTATTAAATGTGTGAGCGCGCGCGCGCATTATTTTAACATTCGCTACGGCCTTACTAACGTAATCAATTCCGCGGCGTATCATTCATTATGAGACAAAAGAATGTTGGTTGACTTTATATATATATATATATATATATATATATATATATATATATAGTCATCGTAATTAGCGCTCCTTTAATTTAATAAAATTGCTGCCCCCCCTCCCCCGCAGTTCGACCGTTGTTATTAACCGTGCCAAAGTGAGAGCGTAAGTACACGATAATTTTTTAACCTCCCCGGCTTCAAAGCATCTTCACCGCTTGATTTACGCGTATGGCAATTAATTATAAATCTCGTTAGCCTACTTGTGCGCGGACGCTCCCCTTTTAATCGGCCACTTTTTATTTTTTACATTTTTATCACCTGCACTTTCTTCATACAGTGAAATAATACGAAAGTATTTCGAAGGCATAGGGCTTATTTATAATGCATACATGTATGATAAAGAATCGGCCAAAATTCTATATATATACACTTTATCATTTTACCCAAATTATTTATGTTCTCTTTAGTCTACCGAATAGTTACTAAATCTAAAAATCTTAACCTGTATAAACTTTCTCTCTATCGACAAATATTACATAATGACAATTTCTATGCATATATATATATATATATATATATATATATATATATATATATATATATAAGAGGATTAAAAGGAATTGTATAAGAGACAGTTCTTTGAGGAAATCAAAGAGGATAAGCGACTAACTGACTCAATGTCGAGCCAAGGACATTTGCGAGACTGACGATCTACAGTTTTGTTGTCAAAAGAAAACCTGCCTTTTCTGTTGGAAAATACGAATTCCACTCAGTTCCAAATACGTATAGACTTCTAACGCCCGACTTTGGGCTAGTTTGTATCGATATGGCGTATTTCGCGGACCAAGTATGCCTAAAAAGGAAAGTACGATTACAGAGAGAAAAGAGGAGAACGCATAATGTTTTTCGAACTGAAAAAATCACATCTTCGGCATACAACACACACGCGCGCTAGTGTGTGTGTGTGTGTATATGTATAGTTATAAAGAAAAAATAAGATGGAGCACGGAATAAGGATCAGCTATTAGACGAACACCTGTCCTTAAGGTGATTATGGATGATTAAAATCAGAACGTCCTAGACGCCGCGTAATTTATAATATATATATATATATATATATATATATATATATATATATATATATATATATATATGATAAACATATACGGCACAAGAACTGATTTTACACTGAATTTACTTTTTTCGTTTCTTTTTGTTTATCTTTAACGGGAGACGTGCGCTTTACAATTAGCGAGCCAAATTTTGTAACTTCTGTACGGTAATGCTCGTTCGATTGTCACGATTATCGGGTATATTGTGACCATTAATCGTTGCGGAAAAGCCGGCCAATCGCATACACTTGAAAAAATCATGAATGTTTGCTAGATTGTTTGAAAATCCTTACGACCGTCAGAATTTCTAGAACGACCTCATCTTCAATACTGTGCCTCCCAGCTGTTTCTCAAAATGCTCAGTCTTCAAGATAATCGAGTATAAATGTATGTTAAAAGGGGGGGGGGAGACACCCCATGTATAAATATAAATATGCTAAAATCAAAAAAAAAATATACAAAAACATCGGTACGATACATATATGAGCCAATAATCTACTATACACCAAATATAATAATGGATAGATATGTACAGAGTTTGCGCAATGCTATATAATTCACGCCTAAATAATATTCTTAGCGAATTATTCATATTTCCATAACAATTGTAATCGATCACTCGATAAGGATCGAAAATTTAATTTCCAGCTAACTCACTGCGTACATTATGTGAAGGCGCGAAAACAAAGCGTACGATCTATATAGAATGTGACTTCTACCCCATCCCCGTAGGTCGGCCACCCCGCGCTTTAGACTCGCGTGCGCGCCAGTCTGTATCGTAACTGTACACGTCGGCAATAATTGGTTTTAAGAAGGGTGTGGAGGGGGGGGGAGAATGGGTCAAGGAGATGCAACGATTTGAAAGAGAAAAAAGAAAAGACCAAAAAAAAAAACAACAACAACAACAACAAGAACAACAACATTATAATCATAAACGAACGCATTATTAAATACACTCGTATAATGGAGAGAGAAGGGAGACGAAACACGACAGAGGGTCGTATCCGAAGGAAGGTGTACGGGTTCGATGTTTACGGGGGTCCCCCGATGCTAGCGCGCGGTTACATATATATATATATATATATATATATATATATATATATATATATATAGATATATATAAATATACACATATACCTGTATTTATACATATAGATATAAAAGTGTTTTGCCTCGGCGTTGCCATGCACACAGTGTAAGAGTGAGAGAGAAAGGGAATGAGCGCGAGCTCCCCATTACCCATGAGAGGAGTGGGGGAAGAGGGAAAAGAGAAAGAGAAAGAGAAAGAAAAAGCGCAAAGGAGAAAGAGAGAGAGAGAGAGAGAGAGAGAGAGAGAGACAGAGAAAGACAGACAGACAGAGAGAAAGGACGGTTGAGTGCGCCGTGAACTTTAGTAGCTATATCGATTATATACGTGCAAAGAGCGAGCGAGGCGCGCGCGGCTCTCTCGCACACTGCACCAGCCACGGCATCGGCAGCAGCTTGCGAGGCTACTACATATATATATATATATATATATATATATATATATATATAATGTTCACTTACACACATATATGGAGTTTTATACCAGTGCTATATAGATTGCCGCCGGGCGCTACGGCGCGGTGCCTCCGGGTCTGCCGCCCTTGACTTTTAGACTCGGCCGGCGCCTCTACTCCCCCAACCCCTCGCTGCCGCCGCCACCGCCGCCTTTACGTCTTCGCAATCCCCCGGGGAGGCAATCATATATATATATATATATATATATATATATATATATATATATATATCGTCGTATGCGTAGTTCTTTTCGAGAATTGCGCACACATCGTTCATTATACACGCACATAGACACGCGCCGCGCACATAGATATTACTATCGCGCTTGAAAATTTATCGAGGGTACGGGATGAGGCGGATGGGGCGTTCGATTTCGCGGGACGACGCAGAGACGCGAGGTGCCGCGGACGTTTATGTACGATAATAGATGCCGCGGAAATGATAGACAGCGAATTGCAGTGAGTATATATATATATATATATATATATATATATACATATATAGTTATAGATTCGAGAATGTAACTATATATTCATTAAGTGGACGCGCTGCACGTATTATGGGTTGATGCCTTTGTTTATGGACCGCACGAGCAGCTGTATGCATTCATATGCGAGTTGCAATGTCGCGATAAATAAAGATGAGCGGAAGACCTGTATATAATATATATATATATATATATATATATATATATATATATATATATATATATGTTGAGAGTATATTCCGCAAGAGGAGAGAGGGACTTAAATTGAGATTCATTATTATTACCTGATATGGCGCGCGCATATGTGCTAATATAGTACTGTTAGAAAGAAGAGAGATGCGTTTACATTTGTATTCCGTATTATTTATTTTTTTTTTTTGTTGTTGCAAAAAGCCAATGAGCAGTAATGGGCATCTTGCACGATGATATGACTACTGTTCGGTGGTGTGTATACACAAGCACACTCACATCTGTAGGAAACGCTATTATGCATGTGCATATATAGTTTTTTTTTTTTTTTTATTAGGTAACATACTGTGGATCGGTATAGAAGTCGTATGTCATAGAAGGATAGACTGGACGTCGCGGCCAAAATTGTAATCATGTGCGGCAACGGCCAGGAAAATCTTATAATATATTAAAATCATTGTTATAAAGCTTAATAAGCACTGTTATATATTAATTAATCGAATGAATTTCGATGATATTTAATGAAATTAATTAGTGATAATTTGGGTCGAGTGGAGAAAAGAATTCAATCTAATTTCCTACAATTATTGGCCATTATTTCTAACCAACGTTGAAATCATACTACGTTTAATTATGCATTTATGAATAATTGATGTTCTATGTAAATGCATAATTTTATAAAATATGTTAAAAAGCGTTATTACCTTTTTTATTATTTAATTTTCAATATTTCCTCAAATAAATAATATATGATGCATGTATCACAAATATAGACAATATATTTATAGTATGTTGTTTTAGTCAAATATTAGAGGTCAGTTGTAGTTATTTTAGTTACATAATAAAAACTATACAATTACAAAAGCTAACGAGGCCCTTTATTTCCCATTCGACCCAGATCTTCATTAAGAGGTTAATCCGCCAATCGAGACGCCAATGTCATCCCGCTAATTACTATCATTATATTGAATTTAAGGCTTCCAATACAAGCCGCACGGGAGCAAAAGCAAATGATCTAGTAACAAAATTACGCATGGCCCAATACAAAATATACAGGCTGCGCTCGATCACGAACGTGTGTTTAAATTTTTCGAAATACTTATAAAATAAAATTCTTTTTCCTCTTTCTTTTTATATGGATATCAGTCATGCCGGGTATATATATATATATATATATATATATATATATATATATATATATATAACTAAAATTTCATCTACTCAACACTGATTGCTCATGTATGCAAAGTGCAAAGCTTTTATAAACAGTGAGCTGGTTGCGATTTTCCAACGTTAAAAATACAACGAAAACGCACAAAAGAATCGGCATGAAATTTTAAGCGAAAAATGGAAAAATTTCCATTTTTTTCCGAGTGTTCCGGTATACTCGGAATTATTGATGCATATAGCGGAAGGATGAGTCTAAATGGCCGAAAAGAGCCCGAGGCTACATGATAAAACTCATGCCCAAAGAAACGCTGGTCGGAAGTGCCGACGGGATTGAAAAAAAAAAAAAAAACAAAAACGAGTTACGGCACAAACTTGCGCGGTATCCTATAATACGAGACTGTAGTTGGAAAGACACGCCGTGAACATTGGCGGATGAATAAGTAATTTTTGATAAAAAGAGAAAAAAAAATAAATTTCGAATTGTTTTATTGTAGCTTCGAATCGGAGATAATTACAAATAAAAATATATTACAGATATAATAATTGAATGAAGCTTTAGACATAAAAATGTTTATTATATAAACGCTTTCACCCAATTTTATGCGAAAATTATACTTTTCCGGCTTTTTTTTTCGTTGTTGTTCAGTTTCGTTATTAATCTCGCGCTTGTAACAAAACTGCCGAATTGACTTTCCCCATATTTTTCCAAACGGTCGAGGCATAAAAAGCGTTAAATTTAGCGTAACAAATGAATTTCGATCCGAACGTCCGTGCATTTTACGATACCATATACATACATACATACATATATACATATGCATACATACATATATATATATATATATATATATATACATATATATATATATATATATATATATATATATATGTACGAACGCGTACATGAGTAGAAGGAGTTGATGTCCGTGAACATCGGTAAAAACCGTGGCGGCATCGTTTCAAATTGATGGTCTCTGCTCCTCCACGGATTTCGCGGGTCAACGAGCTCTGCTCGGCTCGACAGCAAAAGTCATGTGCACATAATATATGCATATATATATATATATATATATATATATATATATATTTATATATAGGTGGACTGCTTTCACCCGTGACCAAAAAAGCTCGCGGCCATATAGCATCGTTAACCCTTTAATCCTGGTACTATTAGAGCCTCTCTGTTTATGCGCATCAACCTTATAAGGATTCATCGTAATGATATATTATGCGTGCGGTAAATATATATTGTTATATATCTATATCTATCTATCTATATATATATATATATATATATATATATATATATTTTGTTTGTTGATACAAGTATAGTTATAATTAATTATTTCTACAGACCAAATTGAATTACATCCTCAAAAAAAAACATTATTTCCAAGCAATTAAAAGTCACTATCTATTATATCGACCGAGCCTACAATCCGGCTTCGTCAACATAATTATTTGTAGATTAGATGTGCTTGCGAGTCCTCGCGATAGACAAAGTGCGAGTGATTATTATGGATATCGTATGCAAATATCGTCCCAAAGGATTGTGAGATCCAACTTTTACCAAGCTAAAATTTTTTACATTCATTTGCAACATCGAATTCATTGTCAGCTCCCAGCAGTAAAAAAAAATCCAACGAACTCGTCGAACTCTTATGACCATCGGCGCACTGCAAATCACCTCCTGAACGATATCGTTCCAGATCCCAATGAATAACTTCATTGCCGAGCTTATTTAGAAAATCCAACGAGCCCCTTCGGTTTTACGAACTCTTGTATTTTCTTTATAGTCTATATTGAAACGTTTATTCGCACGAATTCTGGATTGATTTATAATATAATCGTTTTCGTTTATTTTAGCGCGCAAGAGCGAGAAACCCCCATTTGCCTATATATAATTGTGTAACGAAACAATAATATAACCATTTTACTTTTAATTACATAATCGTCTAAAGCGATTTTTATACACCTTCTAGCTTCTATATATATACGCCGAAAAACCTAACTCGCGCGCCTGCAGCCATAACTTACGGTCACATTTGAACCATTGATATAAATAAAATCGATCAATCGTGTTATAGTAGTTGTATATATGTACCTTATAGTTCGGCAATGCAACGGAATAATAAAATTAACCCCTCTAGCAAACTGTACGCCCGGCATACACACACACACACACACACGCGTACGTACGCGTACGCACGCGTTCACAAACAAACATATATATATATATATATATATATATATATATATATATATATATATATATCTGTGTGCGTGTGTGTGTGTGTGTGTGTGTACCTAGAAACATCGATGTATGTAGATACGTATCCGGTAGCGGACGAGGAAAGCCCGCAAGTGCAGCGAGTCGCCCGGTCACCGATCGATATATACATAGGTATATACCACCTGCGCCTATAGCATCGGGTCTTTGTTCCCGAACGAAGGGATGGAAGGTTGGCGGGAGGGGCGGGGGGCGAGGGCGGGTAGAGCACGCTCTCGTCACCTGCACATCCTGGTACTGGGCGCACGCGCCCGCGCAAAATTTCCTTTATCTTTTTATGCTTCGCTGGGCATTGCATATACGTCGCACCCGTAGATATATGCGTTACACGTAATGCGGTAATTTATGCACTCTCCCGAATGGCCACGGGGGCATTGTGTAAAGCGTCCAGGGATATTTTGCACAATTTTATTCTCTAACTTTTTGAGAAACAAAAAAGACATTCTACGTAATATATGACTCAAATTTATTACTATATATATATATATATATATATATATATATATATATATATTGTATATATATATATTGTATTAGTAAAAGTTCTGAATTTCCAATTACATTTCTCAATCTTCTCAATTTCTCATACCCCTCGCTCAAGAACTGAATTATTGTTCGCTCATTGGCCGATGAAGATTGGCAAGTTATAGCGCTAAAAATCCTTTTCAACTTTCCAAAATACGCGAAAAGTTCGCGTTCTACCCCCCCCTCTCCTTTCCCCACAGCGACACTCTATATAGAACTATAATACGTGAGCTGACTATTAAATCGCGATTATCCTTTCGTACGATTGCGCAAGTTTCTATCAAAGGTGTAGAGTTGAGGAGCGCAGCTGTCGAATTAAATTTATCTGCAGATTTTGGTTATCCAAAGAGAGAGAGAGAGAGAGAGAGAGAGAGTGCTCTTATATTGCGACAATAACACATAGCTCGAACTTTTGGTCCAACCGTAAAGCATACTACCGTGTTCCAGGACTTCCAACCATTTAAGCACCTCGAGTTTATGGAACTGTTCAAACTGTTTCAGTCGTTCGAACATTTTGGCTGTTTGAGCTAATCGAACTGATCGAACAGTTCAGAAAAAGATTCTTTTCAACAGTTTAAAGATTATTTCAGCGATTCACCTAAAATTATTGTTTGGTATTCAAACCGTTCGCTCCATTCTTCTTGTTCGACGATTAAACAATTTCAATTTTTCACATTGCTGCATATAATGTTCATATATATTCGAACAGTTCCATCAATTCAAACGGTCTTTAGGTAGCTCGAACGGTGTAAATGTCCAAACGGAACGAAAAGTTGGATTGGCTGCTGATGCGTCCAGTCGAATATTTCGGATTTCATCCGACTTAAAAAAGATCAAGCAGCCCCAATGTTCTGCACATATAGCAGCCCTATCTAACATACCGTTTGCGATTACTGTTGGAACATAGTTGGCTCAAATAAAACAGCTGTGGAAATGTCCCAGTGGCTCAATTAATTCGAACGAACGGAATCTTGGAACGGCTCGAACAGCTCGCACAGTTAATAATCCTGAAATGTTCTTCGATCGGCTCGAACGAGTGTTCTACGTCATTGCTTGAACATGGAAAACTCCACATGGTCCGAATTCGCATAGGCATTCCACACAAGCTGATATATAATCGCTTGTGGATTTGAATTCGTATACTTTTGTATAATATATAAACCGATATGACATCCACATTCTGTAGCGCGATGTGCAGAAGCGACGTATCCGGCTTTCCCTATTCGTTCTCGGTCAACGAGCGATAATCACTGCTGTAATAATCAGTATATACAATATATATATATATATATATATATATATATATATATATATATATATATATACATTGTATACATTTGTCAGAACTTCAGGCTTGATTTAGACGAAAAATCCGCCGCAAGATTCGGAGGGCATGGGGGGAGGGGGAGAATCGTACGCGAAGTTCAGCACTTTTTCGTTGATAATCTCGAGATTTTCAAGGAGCGTCTCTCGCGATCTTGCCCCCTCCGGGGATGTTTAGGGGTCAAGGGATACACACACACACGCGCGCACACGACTCGCCATCGAGAGATTTGCACAAGGAAGCCAAGTGGAGTAAATAGATGAGGGGGGCCGTTCTTGGCTTTGAATGTATATTTTTCTTAGTACGTGTACTGTAGATCGAATTTTTTTTTTCGAGTTAATTTGAATTCCGCATAGGGCTTTCATTATATTGACAATTGGTAAATTTATAATATGAGGGAGGATTTATTTGACAGTTCTAATATCAATCTGTCGAGGGTGGAGGGTCAGGTATGGACAAGAAACCTGATTTTGCTCATTTTTCTAAATACAAAGAAATAAGTTTATAAAATTTCATAGAGTTTGTAAAATGGTTAGTTTTTTTACTCATTTCAGAAGGATCAAATTCATACGTTCAAATATTCAGCTCAAATGAACTTAAGTCCATGATCAAAGTCACGACGAGATGATCATCCACACGTCCTGAGAAATAATATTTCTTTTGCCATCTGTGGCAATATTTTTTCAGGTTTCAGTGAAAATGGGACATCCTGTAAATATGTATATGTACACATACATATACATATATATATATGTGTGTGTGTGTGTGTGTGTGTGTGTGTGTGTGTGTGTGTGTGTGCGTGTGTGTGTGTGTACATAAACTACCAAGCATTAAAACTGCAAAGATATATAACGATCGAAATATTATGCGCGAGCGGTTTAATAATGAAATAATAAAATCTAGAACGGTTCGGGCAATTTATTAATCGTTAAAAGTGTTAAGATATATATATATATATATATATATATATATATATATATATCCGCGAAACGGTTAAGAGGAAAAAAAATAATGACGACGCTCATATTATACGTGCCTTTTTCCTCAGCTCGTCGCCCGGTGATATTATCGGCCGCGATTTTTATAGGAGGAACTCCCCCCCCCCCCAACCAACCATCCGCAAGTGAAGCAGTACGGCGAACGACGAGGGGTCGGTGTGGCGGGGCGAAAAAAGCTTTAAAAACGCCTTAAAATCAGAAGAGGTCAGTGAAATAAAGAAAGAAAGAAAGCGGAGTATATAGAAATGTCGCCGGGGGGGCCTTTTGTGCATTGTAAATTATTTACGATGCCATAGGCCATCAGACAAGCCGTTGTCTCACCCCCCTTTCTCTCTCTCTCTCTCTCTCTCTCTCTCCTCTCTAATCTTAACCAACAGAGAGGAAGAGAGAGAGAGAGAGAGAGAGAGAGAGAGAGAGAGGGAAAGGAAGTGACGCTCATCGCACACTTCCTTCCTACTGTCATTTTTTTCTCCCCACTATAATATAGCGATAAATAAAGTCCGGACTGCCGGAGTATTCTCGAGCGGCCGCGAAATACGCGCCGGCGGATATATAAGATAAAGAAAGCGAGAGGGAAGCACCGCAAGTGTGCCGAAAGGCCGGAACCCTTTTTGTAGGTGTTCACCTTTCTCTGCATCTCTCTCTCTCTCTCGCCCTCTCGTAATTATTCGTCGCCGATCTCGATCTCGCGTTTCCGCTGTCCCGCCGCGCCAATGGAGTTCGATGTAAAAGAGCACGAGTGGATTTTTGGCGAGGTGGATTTCGGTCTATATATATATATATATATATATATATATATATATATATATATATATATATACCACGGGACCGGAGAAGGCAGAGAACGAGAAAAATTCATAGACGTGTATTTTCTGCCGGCATTGATCCTACGTTGTATGGAGTAGAAAAGTCGATTAAAGAAAAATTTCTCATTATCGCACAAATGTACAGATTTTCCAGATTTTACGCGAACTGTAGATTTTTCACGATTCCCGCTCTTAAAATTCTCGATGATTTGGCCGTTAACGTCGAAGCTCGTTTCAGCGCTTAGAGATATTTCCAATGCTCGGTCGTTTTGGGGGAACTACGTGGCCGTGATTAACGTCGATGATCATCGCTACATTCGTTATATTAACGGTGAACAGTTAAATAAGCTACAAGTAATATTCAACTGCAGCTCTCGTCCGCCCTTCGCCGCTCGCCCCTTCTCGTCCACGGCCATTATTTACATTACATTGCATGCGAATCAGCGCGTCATATAGAGCTTTCGTGCTTCGGCGATAATAACGAACCATCCGTCTCCCAACTCCCGTCGCGAGCGTCAGCTCGTTAAATTAATCGTCAAAGTTGCGCCCTCTGCGCGGAAACGTCGATTGGGCGTTACCATTTCAATCCCCTAATTATATGCGAAAAACGTTCGTTCTACGATTTATCGGCGGCACTCTCGCCAACGAAACCGTCGCTCCCCGGGCGCCCATTGCATCGTCGAACTTCGCGCATACGATTCGTCACGCTCAACATAATGGGACACTCGGAATTGCAGCGTCGAGGCATCACTTTCGACTCCCCGTTTACACGATAATGGCAGGAATATTTTCGAACAGTTGGAATGAATTTTAATTAGATCCCGCATATTGTGCGGCGTTAAGGGGATCGGGGGTACAGCGCGAGCTAATCGAATCGGCGCGAGCGCTTTCTCGGTCTACGCGGAAATACGTGCTCGTTAAAAACTACACGCGTACAAAATGTATATATACATACATATATATAATGCGACTTTTAAGCTAATAGTTTTCAAGGCTCTATTGAAGATTTCCTTTTTTTTCGTGTTTTGCATTATCCACGATTGTATGTCTATGTGTGCGCGCTCGTGCGTGTACACAGGTGCGTGCGTGCGTGTGTGTACGTGTGCGTGCGTGCGTGCTTGTGTGTATGTAGATATATGCACACGTATTATGAGATTAAATCTATAAAAGCGCACCAGTAGAGTGTCAGTAGGCCTTGCAAGTAACGCATAAGTCGTAATATCCTTGTAAAGTATAGGTAATAAAATTATAAGGATCGATCGTAATTCCGTACCGTATAAGCGCGAAACCATACATAATACTTATTGAACGTTATATACATACAGATAAACCTTAAGCCTCTCTATATAAATTTTCCTCGCACCGTTAATATTAATACACCGCCGACGATCATCGTTTTATATATATATATATATATATATATATATATATATATATATATATATATATGTATATTGACAGTAGAGCATTGCCGATGGATAAATTCTTCAGGAAAGAAGAGGGGTGTCTGCAGCTGTTATAAATCATCTGAAATAATCTCGCGGGTGCGGGGCGAGTGATCCGCCATCAGGAAGAGGAGAGAAATAAGTAAGAGAAAAGAGAAAAAAAATCATCCACGACCAGGAAATTCTAAGTATATAAAAATATATATATAATATATATATATATATATATATATATATTTAAGTATCGTGCTACTGCAGCCAAAGCCGAAGATCAGACACGCGAGGCAGAGCTTAATTAAGCTCGCGCGACATCCTGCGACTTTCCATTCGAGAAAGCAACGTCTGCATCGGAAGAAAAAGAATGGTACCTCTATAGCGCCTCCTCCTCCTCTTCCTCCCCAACAGGAAGTTACGTACACGCGACTTTTCTCTGCCGACATTGTATATATATATATATATATATATATATATATATATATATATATATATATATATAAAATTCGCGAGCTCGGTAATTACAAAAGCTCTCGTACGAGCCGACAGCTTATTACCATATGCATGTGGTACGCACGTATAGGTACGCACATTTATGTATCCTTATATATATATAGAACCATGTAACATACATAATACTACGATTTCAAGAGCGAATTCTCAAATTCGAAACAAATAAAGGTATATACATACGCGTATTTATGTGCGCGCGCGACTGAGCATGTGTGCATGTGTGTCTGTCGAACCGCAGCTTTTGTGCGCGGCCGCGCGAGTGTGTCAAGGCTGCGGCTGCGGGGGAAGGGGCGGGGAGGAGAGGGCGCCGTTGGCCCCTACCTCTCTCTCTCTCTCTCTCTCTCTCACTCTATTTTCCTCCCCCTTGCCCTCTCTCGAATTTGCTCGTGATATAATGCGCGAGAGCCGTATATATATCGCAACGGACGATAATCACGCGGCAAAAAGACACTACTAGCGCCGGCTCTAGAATACATAAAGGGCAATAATACAGTGAATGCGAAGGCTTTATATATATATATATATATATATATATATATATATATTACATTATGCGCGAGCGGAAGAACGAGTGAGGGGATGGGGGAACAGATGAAAGGGGGAGTCGAGCGTACTATACTTGGCTTCGTAATTAGCGATACGACCGCGATACGTATGTATGTATGTCTATATATATATATATATATATATATATATATATATATATACTCGCGTCGTGGAAATTGGCGTTACATCTGGAGCACCTGTGAATAACGAATTTAATTAGAAAGCTCAACACTGAAGACAGGGGAGAAATGATACTCTCTCTCTCTCTCTCTCTCTTTCTCTCTCTCCCTCTCTGTCACTCTCCTTATTTCCATTTTCAGCTTGATTTTCTTCTGAAATTTTCTTTTCATTTGTATAATAATAACTGTTATTCCTGCAATATGCGACATACAAACCCAATTTTTCTATTATCCTCTCAAGTTGCCAATGCTACCTTCTCACACTGGGTATACTTTCTAATTGTAGCTCACTTTGTAGAAAAATTAGTACGATTCTGCGCCAATGTATTATTGTTAAAGAGAATGTGAGAGAGGATTTTTATCAGTTTATTTCAGCAAATTAATCATTCGATCAAGCATTTTTCTATATAACTGTTTACATATAATCCATATATATTCCTTAACGTTTTCGGATCGAGCTTGAAAATTATAGAAAGGTGGTAGAATAAAGCAGGGCATGAACGGATAAATTTTCAAGATTATAAGACTAAGAAACGCAAAATTTAACGTAAGATATATTAAAGATACATTAAAGAGATGCACGAGTAACGGAATTCCTATAGCTGTACTTTTAAGAAAAGGAGAAGAAACGGAGAACAGTACAATGCTAATTGGATTTGGGAGAAGAAACATGGTGCGGAAATTTAATAAATGAAAAATAAATACAATGGACGAGGGGAAAAGGATGAAAAACGCGCGCTCCGATGATAAAGGAGTGGTGTTTATGAAAAACTGTAGCTAAAGGAATGGAAACTGCAGTGTCACACATAAATGGAAAGCAGAGACTTTGGTGAAGAAGAAAAAAAAGCAGCAACAAAATGAGCGCTGAAAAAATATCCCCCACCCCCGTCTCCCTGCAGAAAATACTAAATGAAAATTAAAATTTACTTGTAATTGGGTGAGAGGGATGGGAGAACGTGCAATGATGTAGAACTAAATGCAAAAGGCGAAATGTAATACAGAAGCTAAAAAGCGGGAGGGCAAAACGCAAAGGCAATAAGCAGGTTGTAAAATAAATAATAGAGGAGAAGGAATAATGGTAGCGTTAGAATGTAAAAAAAAAAAACCCAATAGTAGAATTATTTTTTAATTTTCTAATGCACGGCGGTAAAAGTAAAAGTGTGTATGTATGTGTGTGTGTGTAAAGCGTATTTTAAAAAAAGAAATGGACGATTTTTCCATCCCCCTTGTACAACCCTCACTTTTGCGGCAGAGCTGCTTGTACGAGAAACAAATCGTTAAAGAACAGATTAGTACACGTAGAGAGCGGAGGTGGACGTAGAAAAAAGCCAGCCATAAAGTAAACGTACAGGTGAGCATTCGGAAAACAAAACAAAAAGAAGGCGAACGTGCCACCCATAAAACGTCGCCCCGCGACAAATCCGATAAATCCGGGACGACGCAACGCGACAAAACGATCGCGAATTTAGTACGGAAATAAACAAGAAAAAAAAAACAAAAAAAAGAAAAATAAAAAACAATCCCAAGGAGAATAAATCATATGGCGACTTGTCAGCTGCATCCAGTACAAAAGAATCTTTCTCTCTCTCTCTCTCTCTCTCTCTCTCTCTCTCTCTCTCTCTCTCTCTCTCTCTCTCTCTCTCTATCTATCTATCTATCTATCTCTCTCTCTCTCCCGCAATCTTTCCCGCAACGCAGACCGCGGAACGCCAATTATTGTCATCGACCAGCAGAGCGATCAATTGGAAGGTTTTATAGGCGAAAGCAAATCCAAGCAAAGATCTTCTATTCATATATCCATGTATATATAGTCATGACGAGCGAGCTGTTATAATAAATATGATTTCTCTTTTATATATATGTATATATATATATATATATATATATATATATATATATATATAGATATGCATATATATGCATATATAGATCTATATGGTGCAATGCCGATGACATTGCGAACTTCGAGGGTCCAGAAGGACGTTGAACATTTTTAAGATGGTATGCGCAAGAAGAACATCTACAACAATAGCACTTGCGAGATAGACAGGAGAGAGAGAGAGAAGAGAGAGAGAGAGGAGAGAGAGAGAGAGAGAGAGATCGAAAAAGAGGGAGGGAGAGAAAGCGAGTGAGAGATGCTTCTGGCGTTCATTAGGTCTTCGCTTCTCGTTTAATTAAGATCTCTCTGATGATGCTTCGCGTACTCGTGCGCGTAGACGCGAAACTGACTGATATATAGTATATATATATATATATATATATATATATATATATATATATAAATGATTACGCCGCAATTTCTATTTCCTCGCCCTCTCGGAAATCGCTCTAATGAGCTGCCCAATGACACATGCTAGAGTGAAGGAGAAAGAAAGCGAAAAAGAGAATGAGAGAAGATAAGAGAAGAAGTGACGAGGCGAGGGGGACGAGTAGGACGAAGAGGAGAAGAGGGGCGAGAAATCGGGAATGGAGAACAGCGATCGTTGTACATGGATTTTCGAGCTCTCTGCTTCTTCCAAGCGAGAAGCGCGTATTCGCGTAAAATACGGTTATTTCGCGGGCGCGGGGAAAATCGAACGTTGACGCGATTTAGCGATTCTAAATATATATTCGGGAGATTCGAAATCAGTTGCACACAATCACAAAGTCATCTAGAATCATTGATAAAGTATAACACACGGGCGCGCGCGCGCGCACACACACTCACAAACGCACATACCCCAAGAGTTTCCAAAAGATATGATATAGCAATAGGATATAATTTATCCATATTGTACACTAAGGCGTTATAGGTACCATCTAATACCACTCTTTCGGGATCTAGCTGTCCAAATTTCCGCCTAGTGTAAACTGCATAACGTAAATTTATACTCGGACTGTATATACATTTGCTTGCCATTATTAAAGTTATTGTAATTGTAAAATATTGTTATTGTAAAATACGCATCGCGTACGGACAGTACACACAAGAATGCTGGTTAGGAATATGGAATATTGTATATATGTCAGAACGTAGGAGAGAGAGAGAGAGAGAGAGAGAGAGAGAGAGAGGAGGGAGCAAGGAGTGGAAGACCGGTAAATGCTGAAGGGACAATGAGAAGTTAACCGTTGACCGTGAAAGTAACGGACGTCAATCTGGCAAGTAAGAAAAATTAATTATGTACATATATATGACTGTCTGGAAACCCTGTAGTACGGAGCCCCCACCCCGCCCCTCTCACTCACTGACCGTTTTGAACGCCTGAGTATGCGAAGGAATGTGACTTTTCATTCACGACTGATATATGGTAGATGTATCTACGATTTTCTTTTATATGTATTTTATATTAATTTATTAATTTTCTAAAGATGTTTTTATTTTCTTCTTTTTTGTTATACGCATTAATCATACATATACTTACGCGCCCCGCACGCCTGTGTAACTGACTCATAAGTAAAATTTTACTTTTATTTTCTTGTATTTTATGAAACGGAATTTAAAATTTTTTGTATCTTGTTATCCAAATACATATTTATGCATATATATATATATATATATATATATATATATATATATATATATATATATCTGTCTATATCGGTCTATCTTTCGGCTCTTCGATTCGTTTTGTTATACTGAGACGCCGCTCATCCGCCCTCTATAATTGGATGATTCCCAAGAAAAGTCTCCACGTGTATCCCGATTGATGTCGATGTTGAACTTCACGCTTGATTATTCAAAGTCAAGGTTATTACGATCTTTATATATAACATCTTGACTCCTTTGTATACGCCCGTATATATATATATATATATATATATATATATATATATATATATATATATTAAAAAGACTGTCGCTATTCATAAGTTATGAACTTGCTTATTCTTTTTCGCTATTTGCAGATGCACCAGTCCGTGCGCCCTTGCGCGTCCCGCAAAAGTTTTCCTCGGCGCGCAAGGACTTCGCGAGGAGCAGCGCGTGCGACGTCGTCGTCTTTACACACACGCACACACACACACGCGCGCGCGCGCGCACACACACAATATCCTTCAGTGTCTCGTCCAATTTTATACGTTTATAAATATAACCTATACACATAGGCACGTACACGCAGTCATTAGTAGAACAGAAAATTCAGTCGGAATGTACATCGGGGGTGAAAGCTTCGAGGATCGCGACTCCCGTCATAGTCTGCCCGCGCGGCGATGACAGTCGCATCTAATTATAATGTATGGAAATTATATCGAGGAGAGGAAAAGAGCTATATACACACAAGCGTATGTACGTACGTACATATACATGCATTTATATATACATGGCGCCAAACATCAAAAGCTATATGTAAGAGTTTAAGGACGCCAGATGCCAAGGAGATTGCCAGCTGAATTATTTAATCGTTCGCGCTAGCGGCTAGTCGATATATATAAAGGATGGGACCTGGGAACGCGTTATTTGATGAAAAATTCACAACGCAGGAAACAGATGAGGCGTAGAAGATTTCTGGCAATGATAAGATATATATTATATATTTGTCGCCAAATACATATGTATTATATATATTTCATGAAAGTCGCAAAAATTGGTTGTATTTATTAGTGGTTTTTTTCATATAGACATTAAATGCTTTATGGAATGTTTTGACATAACGTAAGGAATTTATTTAACTTTGCAAAAACACTTATACCTTTATTCTATGATTACTTCCGTAATTCATAAATAGCATACACAATCGTCGTAAATTGTATTCGAATTTTTGCAAAATTTAAAAGCTGTTTTATTATAATTTCATCCTTCTTTTTTGATATAAATATATCATAAAATTATACATAATGTATTGAGATAATGACCAGATATACATAATGTATTAATACTTTCCTTCCACTTTGAAAATACCAAAAACTATTTTCGTACCAAATATAGCTCTTACGTAATGTAGGGGTCCATTTGTTTGAAAAAGGAACTTTTTATCAAATACTTACGCAACTTTCGTCTTTTCCGATAGGGGTACATATTAAGAAGTAAACAAAGAACTTAGTTACATCGTTTTGTGATTAGGTCGAATATATATATATATATATATATATATATATATATATATATATTTTAACATAAAAAATAACGTAATAACAAAATCTTTTCGATAATTTCTATTAGTACTATAATTAAGTTAGAAGCGTTTAATTTATTTAAAATTATCCGATTCCAGTCGTGTTCATCAATAATCTCGGGCTCAATTAACAATAATAATTAGGTGAGATACTAGACGATACCGAGGACTTATTGTAGCCACAATATGAAATGAAATATATACAATCCAATCTCGAATTAATTATCCATAAGTAAAAATTCTAATTCTACGATTTTATATATTCATGTATCAGACTTCATTAGCAAAAAAACTGGACACGAGAAACGGCAAACTCTTCCAAATTTATTTTACACACACACACACACACACACACACACACACACACACACACACACACACACACACACACACACACACACACACACACACACACACACACACACACATATGTATATATATAAAATTCTGATTTACAGCTCTGAGGAGAAATTCGTCGAGAGGGCGCATCACCGGTTTTCACGCTTCGCTTCATTAATCACTATATAATGGAGCATCTCGGTCTCGTTCCTACACAGAACATTATTAAGACACGTTCGTCTCATATTTCCACATATATACATACACCTATATATTAGGTGGCATAGAACGATTTTAGACCTGAAAAATTTAGCCGTTCAACTTGAGTCGAGCTCGAGTCCCTGCGTGTCAACGCCTATATATATATACATACTTATATACATACATACATGTAAATAAGAGTGATTTTTCATTAATTTATTTCTGTCGCTCGCGCGCAAGCGGTCGATTCCCCCTCTTTCCCGTTCGCCACGGGGATCGTTAACCTCTCGTCTAAGCAGCTCTTCAACGAGCCTCTATATATATATATATATATATATATATATATATATATATATATATATATAACAAAGGCATACCCTACAGGTAACATCGCGGTGTCCCCCCCAAAAAGCAACGAAAACGTGAAAACAAGAAAAAAGAAAAAAGAATCTAAAAATATACACGTATATATTCAGTATAAATCGCTCACAAGTACAGTCCAGACCAATAATAATAATAATTTTTATAAGAAAACTCACTTCGCTGCTCACTGTATCTTCATGTTAACCCTCTCTCTCTCTCTCTCTCTCTCTCTCCACACACACACACACACACACACACTATCTATATCTTTATATATATCTTGGGCATACTACTGCGGTGGTGCCGCGCGTCCTTGAAACGCCAGTTACTGTTTATCCATGAACTTTTTCTCCCGTGTACATATGCGTCGTGCCGCATTCGATCCTGCGACCGGCGCGCGACTTGTTCGGCAGCTTCCCTTACTGATATATAACTATATATCCATACATAATTACGTACGCGTGCACATACACGCACACACGCACATAATACACTATACTGGACTTCAGTGGACGATCCGCGGCTCTCTCGCGACGTCTCTCCGTCCCTCTGTTTGTACGCGTATATTATATACGCGCATATATATATATATATATATATATATATATATATATATATATGTATGTACGTATGTATGCATGTATATATGTATGTGTGTATCCGTGATCGGCACTCTGGAAAAGCCATATCGTATATAGGGATTAAGCCCCCATTAGTCACATCGGCCCTCCTCCGACGTCATATCTCCACCATACTCCCCCCTCCCCCCGGACTGGTGATAAATATTCACGTGTATGTACATATGCATATGCGCGCGTATATGTATGTATGTCAACGAGGCGCGACGCGTAACCGTCAGGAGAGGCGAGTTGCGACGGGGGGAGCGGGAGTAGGCTCTTACATTATACTTATACTAATGCTTCGGGGATATATATATATATATATATATATATATATATATATATGTATGTATGTATGTATGTATGTATGTATGTATGAAACGAGCGAAAAACGACTTTCGGCGTAGTATATATATATTTATCCTTTTGTCCCCATCGGCCGTCAAGTAGCATTGCGGTGCCCAGGCGACGCGCGCGTGACGGGAACTCCGAGCGAACGCCCGACATAATATAGAGAGCTATTTATATATCGAGAGCGCGCAAAAGCGTCGCGAGATCGGGGCATTGAAAAACGATGTATAAGTGTATTTATGCGATACCGATAATCGCGATTATAGAGCTGCATATTCCTATTTCTATATATATATATAAATAGTTCAGTTAAATAGTTATATATAGAAATTCATTTATCATATTCATTTTCATTCCCATATACATGTACTACCGTTGCGCGACGTATTATCTCTTAATGAACGAATGGGTCTATCCTTAATTACGTGTAGAAGAATGGTTTTTAAGCGTTCTCCCCCTCCCCTCCTCACCGCATATAGCCATCCGCGCCGTCGACGCGCACGTAAACATCAAGCTAATAAATATTTTCTATCAATTTTACGGTCTCTTGGACAAATAATGATATCCAATGAAATTGTAAAGGACGTCACGTTCGCCTCCCCGTTCCCAGCAGCCCCCCCCTCCCCCCGATGAATTGGAAATCCATCAGCCTGCTGCGATATTGAAATCGGCGTCATAATATTTTCCCAAGTAATTGGCAATAACGCGGACTGCCGATGCCTTCGTCGAAAATCTTCCCCGTCTTCGAAACGCTCCCAGCGCTCCGAGCCGCGTATGCGTAAGTAAAACTTACATCCTTCAACCTCCTGGACAATGCGACGTGGTAAAAAAAGACATTATTAACCGCTCAATCTCAAAAATGCCATCGTTACTTCGATTGAAAAACGACGACATAAGATAAGGCACTTCTTCCGATTCTTACCAATGTATCTAATTCTTTTGTTATAATACAGCGCTCTCCTGATCTAATCGCTCTTCCGACGATTTTTTTTTTTTTTTTATCAAATTGAAGAATGGAGCCTTCGAAGTCGTATTCAAATGTCCAACTACTCGATACTAAAGTTATATATATATATAATACTTTTATCTATACGCGCGAAAGGAGCTATTCCTCGTTATATTTGCGTAAGATATATAAAGAACTTTCAATAATATACGTGCGTCGAGCGAAATACTTTCATTTCACGAATATTTCACCTCCCCCCCCCCCTCCCCGATAAAGCACGAATTTTATTAATATCTATCCGTAATATTTGAAGTTAATAAATATCAATGCCATTTATACGGCAGTATATTGTAAATAAATAATATGATGATTTCTTTTTTCTGAAGATATTACACGCAGACCAGTATATGTGGCGAAAAGTTCATTTTCTTCTTTTTTTTCTCTTTTGCAGACAAGTATTAATACATATAATATAGCCAAATTAATTATCATTGATTTTATCTCCTTTGAACACAATCCCCATATACCGAATGATTTTTTTCCTCAAATTGAAATCTGATAATGATAATTGATAATTGTTCATTTTAGCTTTATATATATATATATATATATATATATATATATATATATATATATTTGCCTCTCCTTTACGTAGCCGAATAATTAAGCTCGTGATATATTGCCTCGGTAAAAGGGGAAAGGCGGCGATAACCGCAGTAAATTCAAATAAAACCTTTCTTAATTAAATTTAACCTTTTCGATTTATTTCCGCGATCTACAGTTTTGAAGATTAATGATTTTGCAAAAATAAAATTTTTGCAAAATAGTCGAATAAAAGTATAATTATTGTAAATGATATGAAACGAACCGATACGTTTGAATGTAAGACTGGTCGAAGGAGAGAAAAAAATTAATCAAATAGCAATTTTAGCGATACACGTTTAAATAGTGTCGATAAGGCATATATATATATATATATATATATATATATATATATATATATAATGATAATACGTAATATAGATGCGATCTCTTGATAAAATGAATCAAAATTACTTTGTCGTGTAAAAACTTTGTTTAATGTATATTGGAAGGAAATTTACTCAAGGAGTATTCAAGAACAACTGTATAAACTCGTACGTAACTGCTCTACAGTCCAATTCGTCTCTTACCGAGTTTTTTTTTCTTCCATCAATCAAACCAGTGTCACATTGGCATATTTAAACGATCGATACGAATGTCGAAAAAGTTATGCGTTTTACGCGAACGAAATTTAATTTACAACCTAATATCCTTAAAAATGAATTCCCAAAAGCTTCTTGACCGTACGATAAGGTCGATAAATTAACTACAGTGATGCTATTATAAGCATATATATATATATATATATATATATATATATATATATATATATATATATATATAAGAATCGGAAAAGGAGCAAGGCCGTAACATCAATATTTTGCCACTCGTAGAAAACATCGAGAGCTATATTAAGAGTATTGAGGGTACAGGCATATGCGATGAGCGGTGGTATTGTCGTACACACATATATCACCCACTTACCTCGAATGCGTAATTGAAATTATTTCATAATAAGGTGAATTTTTCATGTTTGTTGATTCGTCAATATTGCAGCTCTTGTTCTTTAATTAAAATATCCGAGGAAAGATATCCATTTAATTATATTGGATATGTATGAAAATAAGTATTGAAATATCGCTGTATTTCTATTACATTGTAATAGAGCATTATTATTATAATTGCAAGTAGTATAAGTCCACGAGAAACTAAAAATCCTGAATAACAAAAAAAAAAAAACTAAATAAAAATTAAATGTCAATATTCATAAGGGAAATAAATATTGACATATATCGAATATTGTATAATAATAAGGGAAAATCTGTGCAGAAACACATTAATTACCTTCAAATTCAGCCCTGTAAAATTTGATCGACCTGAAACACGCTCTCCCATTTCCAAGATCCGCTAAGAATTCGTCAGATTTTACGGCATACGTCGTCATTCTTTATTATCCGCGCTACGGTAACAAAGGAGCTGCCCGACGCCCTACCCCCCCCCCCCCAGATTCTCGAGATAATCCGAGTTGTCGCGCTCGGTACCATTGCCCCCGATTATCGAGGACCCGCTCTTCGGTTAGACACTGTAGACTTGCCGAACTGCGCGCGTATGACGCGTATAATACCACATTCCGCAAAAGGGGCGTAGCCTCGTAGCTCCTGAAGCTTTAAGGGACTCGTCATTTTGTTTTTTGTTTTTTTTTTTTTTTCAAGCAATCGGAATTATCTCGATCAGTCCGAACGAACATAAAAATGCAAACAATTTTTATGGCAAATTCAGTGATGAAAAAAAGACAATAATTTACACGAGTGGATATGGTTAGTTTGAAATGACGATGAGATGAGCAATAACATACGGTATTATTGTTTTAACGTGTTGAACTGATACGACTGCTAAGATATTTCGTTCCTATCGCTCCCAATGTGTAGTATGCCCATCCTGTAGCAAAATAATTTATCAATTTTCTTCTATTATTTAATTACTCTTGAACTGATAAATCCCACTATATGCCGATACACCTAATAAGTAAACTAATTTAAAATCATCAAGACGTGAAAAACAAGCCCGAGGTCTGTGTTTCGCTGAAATAACATTTTTTAATTCCAGCGATATCCGCAAGCATTGTTACAGATCCACACACTTCTTTGCGTTTATTGCATCCGTATAAAACATACTGACCTACAACGAATGCCTGTTCAACCACTTTCTTCATTTGCGTATCAAAAAATGCCGAGCCGTCCCGAAGATGGCGACATGGGACGTTTTCACGCAAGTCCGTTTATTACATACATATATATATATAAAGCGCCGTTCGAGTGAAAATTTAAAAGCTCATACATCAAAGCGACACCATGACGTTGCATTAATTTCATATTTAGAAATTAAAATACATAAATAAAAATCGATAACGGCAATAGTAATAATCACAATAATAAATATATTAAAGAGAATACTTAAAAAATATTTACGGCTTGTTTCATATATACGCTCATTCTACTTAATATAAAGTCTCCTGGATTGAATTTTAAGTACCATAAACCCATACTTATGTTCAGTGTAAATTTAGCAAAATAAATAATTTTTTTAAGCATAACGTATACATTATAAATGATAATCTGAATAGTATATAGCTTTATCAGTAAATGGAACAAATACAACTATATGTACATAAAGTTATCTATATAAAAAAAAGTATAATCTATATATAAAAAAGCAGTTATTAGTTTATGTAGTTTCTGTCTAGGCGAGCAATGATAATTTTGTCTTTTGTTTTTTATGATTAGAGTCAGTAATTTCTGATACTGGCTATACAATTTTATATTAATACGTATTTAGCTCTACTAAAATTTTCCGTTTCAATTTCCAGTTATATATATATATATATATATATATATATATATATATATATATATATATATATATATATATATATATATATATATCTATACGTATATAAATTACTTTTCTTAATCATTTTTGCATGTAAATATTTCAATAATATTTTATCTAAGCATGTATTTGACAGATCCGTGTATGAAAATACATCTATTTGAAAATACGTATATATATCCTACGTATTTTCACTTTAACAGTTTGTCAGTTTGGTGTCTCATTAAAAATGCATTTTTTTTCGCCTAATATGACGCTGTCGTGCTTTTGCTATTTTTTAGTTTGTTTTTTTTTTTAATTTTCTTCGCAATCATTTAAAATGAAAGGCGGAGCTTGTAAATCAATCGAAAAATAAGTCATTTTATTCTATAGCTTTAGAATAATTTCGTTTTCTAACTAAACATTTCTAATTTATATATATACATATAGGTAGGTCTATTTCAAACAAATTTGTTTCTATTTATTTTATGCCTTAAATTTTCTACTTATAATTATTTCTATCAATATATAATGTTATAAATATACATATAAGTTATATAAGCGAGGTACTGTTTTGCAATTCGTATAAACCAAAATTTCTTTTAATAAACAATGCAATCCTTTTACACAAATTTAACTTATAAATAAATAGAGTAAGATCTAAAATTAACTACTAATAATTGAAAAACGTACAGAATATATCAAAGAATAGTATTTTAGAATTAATTATTTCATGCGAAAGTTGAAGCATGAAATAATTTGAATGGTAAACGGTTACAAATCTACATTATTACCTAATTTTTACAATGAAAAAAATCGTATAAATAAAACAACTTTATGATTCCCAATTGAATCGTTCAAATTTTTAGTTTATGTATCTGTCTTGTATCTCTTATGTATCTCGGCCTTTTCTTTTCACGAATTAGGTCACATATTGTATAAATATTACTTTTGCATTCATTGTAATCATTACATACAATCGAAATAAATTATTCGTTTATTACTGTAGACAGAGACAATGTTCCAGCTTTGAAAAGGAGTATAGAAACTAGGTTTCTGTGCTCTTTTTTTTTTAATTTTACGGTTAAAACCTTCGCACGTGTCATTATAAGTTTTGCCTATTTTCTAGCCATGATAGTTCATTCATTGAAAATTGTCCAGATTTCTATCAGAGAAAACCCATTTGTAATTTCATTCAACCACAAATATAGATTAATAGTTCTGACTCAAATACGTTTACATACTGAATATATATATATATATATATAGTTATATATATATATATATATATATATATATATATATATATTATATGTCTATATACATATGCCGAAATGTAGATGAGACTCATCTTCGATTTTGATTATCACCGCATGCAGTTAATAGCACATGCATCTTTCGAACATCGCCCCTGGGATATACTTTATTTATTGCCGATAAAGTTATATATATATACATACACACGCATATAAAAATATATTGTATTTCGCACACTTGTAAATTTAGTTTTCCCGCGCGAGACGGGCGCGCGAGGGAAATACATCACGGTGACATTTATATCGCTTGCGCCTATTATATTATACATACGTGTAGATATATATATATATATATATATATATATATATATATATACATATATAGCCTGCACGCGCCTTCCCCGCCATATGGGTATAATAAATCTGTCGCGATAAAAAGAACGGAGGGGGAAGAAAAAATTTAACTGCCTATAGCACTTATGGGGTTAAGTGGATGGCTGTAAGAGTTTATAAATATATATATATATATATATATATATATATATATATATATATATATATAAACGCGTACCTCCTGATCGACCTATAATCGGGATTTATTTTCTCGTCACCCTATATTATATATAAGTAATAGAATGTGTGTGTGTGCGCGCACTCGTCTACCTGTCCCAAGCGAATTATTTCCGATAATTAATGCATAACTTTCAACGGGAAGAATATTACGCAAGGCGCATTCAGGAATCTGTCCGAATTTTTCATCGATAGGGCTGAACTGCTCGCGGGACCCTCGGATCGTTTGCTCGTCAAGTCTAAATTTTCGATTTTATCCGTTTTAACAGTGTATCTATACAAGTATATGAATATACTAGATCTCTCAGTGACGGCAATCGAGCTCGAGAACGGATAAAATTCATGCACACTTCTGTTTAGGGAAAAATAAATGTTATTGGTTGGACTGCGAATTATATTTGCGAGTGTTGAATCATTTATATATATATTCAAATGACTATACAATCAAAATAAACTATACAATTTAAATACGAGCGTAAATCGTGGGAGAATCGAGATTCCAAGTAGCGCGGCCAAATAAATGAGGCGTAGAAGAAGAGGCGGAAGATGAAGAAAAATCTACATTTGATGCGCCCGGATTTTTTCCTGATCTTCTCAATTATATCGAAGGAGCTCTGAAGGGGCGCGTAAACGCTTCGCAAAGGATTATCGAGCATCGACGTGACCTTGAATACGTGTTTGTATATATATATATATATATATATATATATATATATATATATATACATGCGTGCGCGGCTGGGTGCGCGCGCGCGCGTGTGTGTGTGTTTGTCCACTATGCGCCGATGGGTCAGTCTCCATTATCTCAGAGATATTGCTTTTTCCAGTACAGCCGGTGGAGAATAATAATATAATCTTGCTTTAATTAGAGGTGGTCCGTGCGTTCAGGTGAGTGCGAGGACTTTTTATCGAGATTTTATTCAATTCAAGCGAAACTTATATTATATGTGGAAAAAAAATATATATATATATATATATATATATATATATATATAAACAAGGTCGCGATAAGAATGCGGGCGCACGTGCGTGCGACCGTTTAATTCGGGCCAATATTTTTCGATTATGGCGTTCCTTACAATGAGAAGTTTATCGTTAATGCGACGATAACGAGATTTATTAATTACATAATTAATCGAACAAATGGTTAACAATTGCGAAAGCTCGTTACCCCGATTCCGCGGTCTAAAGGTTTATTAGCGTTAGCATTCGGTTCTGTTGAGTTTTCGAAAAAACGTTCCCATTGTCCTTAAAGGAAAAATGGATTGCTACAGCGAAATACCGTGGCGGACTTTGTAAAGGTTTCGATTCGGATACTTGGAAAATATTATGAAAACGACTGGCGAAGTTTCATTGGCAAAAAATGGCAGAGACTGTATAAAACAGGTTTAGCAAGGATTGGAAAAGATTAGAAACGTTTGGCAAAGATTCCAAAAATCTAGAATGGATTAGAAAAATTGAAAGATATTGAGAAACGTCTTTACCAGTCCTTACCAGTCATTGTCGAATCATTGCCAGATTTTGTCCAATGTTGTTCAAGGATTTTGCCAAAGGCCTTGACTTAAAGTTCAAGCCTTTCTTGGTCATTTTTCCTGAATCTATATATTCTAATTGGTTCCATGCTTTTTCAAACTTTAACAAAATTTGCTAAAATTGACATTTTATATTTTTAGCAACATTTGACAAAGTTGGATCAAGTTTTAAAAAATCCAAAAAAATATATCCGTAAAGCTTCGTATTTGGATATTTAAAAAAAAAAACAAATATTTTTTTATAACAAAAAACAAGAAAATACTCAGATATAACTATATACGTATATACAGTAAGAAAATCGGAGAAGCAGCGGTATATATACATACATACATATATATATATATATATATATATATATATATATATATATATATAATTCTTGTTTTTTTTTCATTATATATCTTTTTCAAGAGCCCTGTTGATTTTCGGTAGCGCGCGCTCACCGTCAAATTAGCCCGGCCGTGTCGTCAAGATCTTTATCTGTATTCGCGAAGATAAAGAGAGCGCAGGATATTACTGAGCGCCACTCTCCGAGCAGTATACTATTATATATATATATATATATATATATATATATATATATATATATATATAGCTCTTTCTTCCTCTCTCTCTCTCTCTCTCTCTCTCTCTCTCTCTCTCTCTCTCTCTCTCTCTCTCTACCTTTCTTCTCATTTTTTTCAGAAACGATTTAAACTCCAATATTTGCCAAAGTTATATATATATGTATATATTCGAGGCTGGATTTTTCCTCTCGCCTGTTCGAAATATCGCCGTTACTTCATTATCGCCAACGAGGATTTATGGTTATTATTATCTGCCGAAGTGTACTGGAGGGATACCGAGCAGACTGTATATATATATATATATATATATATATATATATATATATATATATATATGCATGTCTGTATGTATGTATGTATTATCCTCAAGAAACATTGCACAAGTATACATATATAGGGTACTGCTGCTGCAACCGCGAAAGAGGCTGAACTGATTCGAAAAGGAGAGAGGCAGAGATAATATTGCTCCCGAAGCTTTAGAAAACTTTTTCGATAATTGAACTATATAAATATATATATATATATATATATATATATATATATATATATATGCATCTACCTCGGTTCGTACACAAAGCGCGAATCGACGCGGATTTAACCATCATCAGCTACCGCAGCTGCATCCGCGTGCAGGCTTTAATATCGAAAACTGCAAGAAAGAAAACGAGCCCATTGCAAGTAATGCAGCCTCCCTCTCTCTTTCACTCGTGGATGATATACATATACATATATATATATATATATATATATATATATATATATATATATACACCAACTGTTCATTGCGAGAGAGTTAAGCGTAAAGAGGGGCAAAAAAGAAATTGGTAATTTTCAGCTTGCCATCATCTGCGAGAAATGGTATTGTCGAGAGAGTGCGCTTCACTCTCTCCCTCTCCTCCCTCCCTCCCCCTCTCTCTCTCTCCGTTCCTCGGATTTTTTTCAGTAGGATTCCCGCCACTCGGCGGCACTTTGTTCTGCTCCGTTTTTTTTTCTTCCTGGCCAACGCGATATTGCCCGGCGTGTTCCATTTTTTTTCTGCACACCCCGCGCGGTCGTTCGTTTCACCGCGTGTGCGGCTTGTACAGAGGGGTATATATATATATATATATATATATATATATATATACATATATATATATACACCCCTCTATATAATCTATGTATAGTGTACAAGAAACATAAAAAAAAAATTCCTCGCGCAAATTACTCGGACATTTGTAAATTGGTCCCGGTATATACACATATATACAGATAGATACGATGACCGTGACTTTGTACATTACACCGCGACGTGTTACGCGGATAAGCCCCGCTGCGTTTAACTTGATTTGCGTGAAATCTTGGGGTGGATTTAGGTATATATATATATATATATATATATATATATATATATATATATATATAATGCGGTACATTAGGGAGTAGAAAAATATTAATGGCCTAGTTAATAGTAATATTTTACGAAAGAAGGCATAAAACTTTGGATATAAATATACATTTGTTTTTTAATTCCTTTTAATTTACAGTTTCGTCATTTATCGTACCGCATCTCCTCTTTGGCTTATTATAGTCAGCAACCGGTACATATTATCTGACATTGGATTTATATATATATATATATATATATATATATATATATATATATATATATATATATATTACAAGAGAAGCTATTATTATAAGTGTAAATTTACATTTATTCAGTCGTGGTTTTCAAACTCGATTCTCGCCCTTGAAAGTTTTGAATGTTAAACAATCACGTTTTTGTGCAATATTTCGAGATCAGGAAAAATTGGGCCTAATGCAGCTTCCGGAAGCAAAGTCGAGCCTTCGTATTATGTATAGCTTAAATATATTTTACGCGTATGCGCCTCGCGGGGACTCGAAATATAAACAACGACTTCGCATATGTAAACCTCAATCTCTTTTGGATTATTTAAAATAAACGTTAAATGATTCACTACTCTAATTAAGTTAATTGGAAGTAAAAGGTAATTTATTTATTTTATCCTTGTTTCTTTTACCGATTATTTTTTTACGCCTTGATGATAATTGATTTTGAAATTTTTGATTGTTAAACAAAAACCTTTGCAAAATTCTGTAAAAATGATTAATTGATATAAATGCAGATTTACGGTTTCGAGATAAGAATTCATATTCGATAACGATCCTTTGAAATTCTTTTATTCATCAACTTTTGCCATATCCGAAACTGGTTCGCTATAACTCCCTTTCCATATAACAGGATTTTTAATGTTGAAATTCATTAGATACTTCTATTGGTATATATATATGAAATTTAAAATACATTGAACTGAGAAAGTAAAAGTTGCACGGACTTCTTTAAAGTGATATAGTCCCTTCTTATCTTACGAGAGAAAAAGGAAAAATGATAATTATAAGCAGGAACGTTCGTGCAGTGTGTTTACAAAATTTTCAGGCTGTCTATGGTCAGCTGTTATTATTTAAACAAAAATAACTCTAATTACGCACTCGTAGATTACAGCTTAACGCAACTGAATACCATTGGACTGCACATTGACAAAAAAAGAGGTAAAATTATTCACAATTCGAATGTACGATTTGAACGGCGATTGTTGAAGGGAGAGCGCGATTTTAACTGACAAGGAGCGGACATTAAATTAGGGGGCGGGGTAACAGAGAATTTTTATTCAATTTCAATTTAATAACCGTTTGATTCCCCATATATCTAATATATATATATACAGAATACTTTTTTTACTCACTAATCGTTAATTCCATTTAACAAGATAATTGACCTTGAAATTTGGATTATTCGTACTTGATTCAGTATGGGAGAACGTAGATAACCTCTTCAAAACCTAGCTCTGCAGAGATACGTTCCAAGCTTTCTCATGATGAAATCTTATAAGGGAATTTTTTATAATGAGAATCTCGCGATTTTTCACAGAGACAGTTGACACTCCAAAATTTTGAAGAAAGCAGAATAAAGCATTCTGAGGAAAAAAATTTCGAATAAATGCACACGAGCTCGAACCTATATATATATACAGGAGTCGCATACTATTCGCCCAAAGCCCAGTCTTAAGCTTTAACCTAACCATATATATTCCGTGCGCCGTGTATTGTAATATGCACACGGCCGAGAGACATAATGATCGCCATGCCGGACGATCCTCGGCCGGCTTTCGCGTTATGCCCTCGCCGTGCGTCGTCGCGCTCGAATTCGCTCGGTCGCTCGCTCGCTCGCTCGCGACACCCCGCGCACCATATGAGACGGCTGCTCCCACGGGGGATCGTCCGTCCCTCGGGCCCCCCTCCCCCCCTCTCCCCCTCTCCCCCGCCCAAACCTCGGGCAAGGAATAAGTTACGCGATTGCGAGATTGCGCGGGTCGCGCGCACCTCGTGTGTATGGATTATGCACGAGGATAAGGCGGCTCGGTACACGATCGGACGCTCTTAGATACGCATAACGTCCTCGGAGCTCAATTTCGCTATTTCGCTTTCTCTTTACTGTGTCTCCTCTTCTCTCTATTGTTGCGCTACTATTTCTAACACGGTGTTTAGATATTTTTCGACCCTTGGGTAAGATTGAATTAAGACTTGGAGGAAAAATGTAATGGTAACTAATGTGGGAACGAAGTTTCGTCGTTGTCGTCGACGGGGCTTTTGGTTCTTCTCTCTGTGCTCGGGCAGACTTTTTATACGCCTAGGATAATCATTACCGTACCTGCTTAAAAAAAAAAAAGGCCGTAATCTCAGTCCAAATTGAATTTGATATAATAAAAGGGCGAATAAATAAGTACAAAGTAAGACTGGAAAAAAAAATAAAATAGATTTTTTTTTTTCGTTTAATATAATTTTATTATACAAGCTCATTGTACTTCGCACGAGGACAAAGGCAACTCACAATCACAAAGATATGCCCCAGTAGGGATGATACGCGCAAATCAAGGGGATTTTAAGTCGGGAAGAAATGGGTAAACTCGTCCACGGTCAAATGCAAGGATAAAAAAAACTGGGACCCGTAAACAGTCATCCGTAATTTTCCACTCAATTCTAACGATTGTAAAATTATTTAAAAAAAAAGTAATGTTTCTCGTTGATTACGAGATTGTTATTAATATTCACTCGGGTATCGGTCAAGAAAGCGTTTCCATCGCACGCGTTCCCATTGACCTGAAACGTCCGCGACTCATTGCACGGTAATCGTAAACGACGCGACTTCGTTAGAACGATTGCTCTATTCCGTCCGCCGCGACGATGTAGCAGCTAGCGTGGCAATTAGCGCGGGTCCAATATCACCGTAGACGAGCTCGTAAGTTTCAAATTTCGATCCACATTAGTGCGATCGATCGTCGAGGCCAGATCAATAATACCGGCACTTACCGAAACGAGCTCTGAAACAGCTGTCAATTGTCAATACGGCGCGGGCTTGCGTAGGTATTGAGCGACGGCGCGGGGAAAAAACAAACTTGGACAATCTGGACCCCTCGAGGCCGGGAAATTTTCATTAATTTCAGTTTTTTTTTTTTTTTGGAAATTTGCGCGTACGTGCGCGCGCGCGTATATGTATCGTGGCGAGAGAAAAAAATCGCCGTATCCACGCAAAGATCGGATGCAGCTCTGTATATATAGATATCTGCATATATATATATATATATATATATATATATATATATATATATATATATATATGTATATTTAAGTGTGTATTCAGCTAATTCAAGGAGAGAAAGAGATTCAGGAGGCGTATATATAGGTGCTATTTTGCGCGCTCGCGTTTGCTCTCGCTCGCGTCGTTGGGCAACTTTCCTCGCCGTTAAAGTCACCGCGCTCTGGGCGCTTTCTGTCACCCCGTGCGTTCACCTTTCATCCTTTTTTTACCTCCTCGAGACTCCCTTCTCTCTCTCTCTCTCTCTCTCTCTCTCTCTCTCTCTCTCTCTCTCTCTCTCTCTCCCCCCACACTCTATCTCGCTTCATCTAACTCTCGGCCTTTATCTGGTCTGTCAGGCATGAAAAGAGAGCCCCGACGGGATGGATGCACTTTCTTCGGTGTATCTTGCGCGGCCTGGCGCGATCGCCATATCGTCAGGGATCTCAGATCCAGCCGAGGGCGCGATCGATTTCTCGCGATCTGACTCTCTATACATCTGCATATATATATATATATATATATATATATATATATATATATATATATATATATAAATTTGTATATATGCACTTACAGTATAAGTACATGTGACGTATATATCTTTGCAACTTCATTGAAATGAGGGCGTGATCGTGTACGGTATATATTAGGATAAGAAACAGCGAAACATGTAGCAGATGCTAAAAAAAATTAATTATATAACATATAATGGCTTGAATTAATAAAAACGAGCTTACATTGTATACGGAGAAAATAAGGTTTCAAGCTTCACATCGTCGTAGGAAAGAATTTTTCAAAAAGTACGTCTTTTTAAACTCGTAACAATTTTTTCGGTTGTTGAATATAAAATCGTGAATTATAGCCCAGACTTTGACACATACAGAGTGTCATTTCGCGATAATACTGTTATCAAACATTATTAAAGTTCGACTTACTTGTAAGTCTTTCAAAATTTATATATATATATATATATATATAGAAAGCGCGCGCGCGCGCGCGCGCGTGTGTGTGTGTGTGTGTGTGTGTGTGTGTGTGTGTGTGTGTGTGTAGCGACTATCAAAAAGCACCGCTTGGCTTTCAACATTATTGACAATATTTATCATAATTACTGTATTATATCGATTAATTTTTATTATTCCGAGTTTAAAGTTTGATACGATGTTTTTCTTTTGCTGCTGTATAATGTATCATTTCCAGAAGAGAAACTATACATCTTACAATTCGAATTAACATCGACGCGTAATCTTAATTTTTACGTTATTTGAATGCGGTAAATCTTGCGTTTTTATCCCTTTTTTTACAGCCTCGTTAAACCAATTGTGCATTACTTGATTGTGCAAGCTTTATATATATATATATATATATATATATATATATATATATATATATACATATATATATATATACAGCGCGCTACACACCTTGAAGTCAAATGCTTTGCTCTGCTCTCAAAATTTAAATATGGAAAAGTTCAGCCACGTGTATATATATATACATCACGAATCTCGTAAACGTAAACACGAATCTCTCTCTCTCCCTCCCTCTCTCTTTCTCTCTCCCTTTCTCCCTCCCTGTCTCTCTCCCCCTCTCACTCCCTCTCTCTCCTGCTCTCTCCGGCGATAAACTCGGTCCATATTGCGCAAAATTGGTCCGCGCGGAGTAAGAGCAAGAGGCAAAACTCGCGGACGCCACTTTCTATATATCATTCGACTTTCCAGAATTTTCCGAAGACGGTTGTGCAGCTATATGTACATATACACACACATATATATATATATATATACTATATACATATATATATATATATATATATATATATATATATATATATATATAAACACTACTTTAGGAAGAAAGCCGCGGAAGTTCGATTTCGGCGAAAAAGAGATCTGGCGCGCGCGCGCGCGCGGATCCGCTCTCTCCTCCCGTTCGCCTTTCGCCCCCGCGACCGCGCTCGTGTCGGCAAAAACAATAAATATATCTCTAGGTACAAAGGAAAAAAAAAATCGCTCTTTCGCGGAGAATATATCGTTGAAATTATCGTTACACTTAATATTACCTTATTGAACACAGTCGAACTATCAATTGTATACTGATATAAGGAATAAAAAAAAACCATGTTTCTTTGCTCGATTGAAATATCTGAGAAGCTACAGTGAGCCAATGCTAATGAAATTTTGATATAACGTATATTGTTCTATATCTATCTATTCAAATATATCTATACATATACATACATATACATATATATATATATATATATATATATATATATATATATATATATATATATAATATAAAAAAGTATCTCACTGATAAACTCATTCGTTCGCGCTGCTCCCAAACTGCTGAACCCAGAAACTTGAGATTTGAATGTGGTACATTTCCGTGGATTATGTGTGATTTGAACTGGAATTTTACCATCGTCAATTTTTAATGTGTGCAGAATAGCAAAATACGTTTTTACGTTTTTTTTCTCTCTATAATTTTGGATTTTTCATTTTGACTATTTTATGATGATTATTTACGAAAATTACTAATAATTTAATTCTGGATTTCATCTTAAATTAACGACAAGAAGTGGGGGGGGGGGGGTGAGCGCGAATAAAACGATTATTTTGTTTTTTTTTTATCATAACTTTCACTATTGCGAAGATATGAATTCAATTTTTCAAAATCGTGAACACAATACATGACAAAGTTCAGATAAATTTCCCCCTAAGGAGATTTTGGGTGGTACTCATCTTTTTGATTGTAGTTGCTATTTAAGATAGCATTTTAACCTTAATAACCCTATATGCTGATGAAAACAGTTAAAGTCCTTTTTTACTATGTTTTTTTTGCATATTTCAGTCATAACTTCCTACTTTGTAAATTTATGAATTAATTTTGTTTTGCAAAGGTCGTTTTCCTATAGTCCTGAAAATAAATTCATGAATTTCATATCAACTTAGCCGTAATGCAAAGACAAAGGTCGAAATAAGATTTTCCGTATTTTTACGGTTTTACCGTACAATTAGCATCGTAATGGAATGATGCAATAACCAATTTTGTGAGATTTTTCGAAATTTCAACCATAAGGGTTGAATCGGTACGATTCCAGATCCCTCTCCCCCTCAATTCAATCTTTTGATTTCACAGAAAATTTCATTTTAAACTTTATGCTTTCACAGAAAGTAGGACATAAAACGTGGGCGAGGTCGAGATTCGGTTGTCTGTGTTCGACACCAATGAATTAGCGGATGATAAGAGCGCGGACGATGTTCAAGGGAGAGGGTGATATTAAAAATTATACAGCGATAAAAGGCTATTTTGCGAATATATATGAGATATGTGGAGTGCAGACAGTATTTCTCCGTACGGAGTAATCCTTGAATTTGAATTTCTGAAAATCGAATAGGGCGCGAAAGAGGGATACGAAATTTTCATGGGTAAATCGAGCGACCGAGCGACCGTTCTATTGTTTCTTAAGAAGATAGCACGACTTTCACCAATTCGAATTCGTGGAGTGTATGTATATTATATATATATATATATATATATATATATATATATATATATATATATATATATATAGGGCTAAATATTATTATGTTCTTTCTCTTTCGCATAAGGGAGTGTATGCGTATTGCCCGAGTGAACATATAAGCATATCAGAGGAAAGGTGAGAAAGAGGATATGGCTTGGAATCGACTCTTTCGGTTATTAACACCACACTACTCCTTCTGCACCGTCTCTTTCTCTCCCTCTCTCTCTCTCTCTCTCTCTCTCTCTCTCTCTCTCTCTCTCTCTCTCTCTCTCCTCTCTCTCTCGGTATCTATCTCGCCTTACTATTTATAGTTTATTCTCTTGTCCCGACTTTTGACTCCGTGCGAAGTGCGCTGTATATAGACGCGCACGATCGTACCGAGAGAAAGACAGTACGTACAGACATAGCCAGGATCGCGGTGCGCTAACTGCAGGACTTCAGGAAAGGTAAAGGGAGAGAGAGAGAGAGAGAGGAAGATAAAGAGAAAGAAAGACGAGCGGTCCAATGATCTCTCTCGAACGCTCTCTCTCTCTCTCTCCCTCTCTTTCTCTTTATCTGTCTCCCTCTCCTTGCCTCCCTCTATCTATCTATCTCTTTCTCTCTCTCTCTCTCTCTCTTTCTCTAGAGGAGAGCAGCGGTCTGCAGAGGCTAGCTGAGGACTGGTTCTGTGGTTTCAGGAGAGCGTGCAGTACCACCGCACCGCCGCGCTACCGCGGGCACGCGCACGTGAGAAAGATAGCCAGAGAGTGAGGGAGGCATGGTGGGAGGGGGCGGGAGAGCGAGAGAGAGAGAGAGAGAGAGAGACAAAGACAGAGACAGAGACCGGCCAGGCGACTTTGGAGTTCCTCCGCAGCACGAGTCGCTTATATACTCTTCCCTCGTCTCAGGATCTCTGTAGCTAGTCGCGTGAGTGTATAACTCCAATGCACGTGCGCAACTGCGTAGGTGTGTATATGTGTTTATATCTGAGCACACGCGAAAGTATTATATATATATATATATATATATATATATATATATATATATATATATATATATATAAGAAAAGGCGAACGAGGCCTGAAAGATAAGAAGGGTGCGAGCAAGACCGAGATACACGCGGGCGTACATGCATCTCGTGCACGAGGTTGTGTATATATGTGGGCAACAAACTGGCCCAGGAGGAGAGCAACCGAGAGAAAGAGAGAGAGAGAGAGAGAGAGGTAGACCATCAAGAAAGAGACTTCTAAAGTAAAGGCTCATCCTACGACGTATACACACACATACACACACAAACACACACATATACAAAATATGGTTCACAAACCGGGGTGAGAGAGAGAGAGGAAGACAAGAGCGATATAAGAGAGAAAAGTGTCGGCTGTACGGGTACCGTTCCTCGGACACACGAGCGCACACCGCCGCGGAACACTCCGCACGGGGCTGCGGGAGGAGAAAGGCAAGAGAGCAGTGCGAGAGAGATAGTGAGGCAGGGAGAGAGAGAGAGAGAGAGAGAGAGAGAGAGAGAGAGGAAAGCAAACAAGTACTGTTAGCTAGACGAGAGCGCGGACGCCAACTGTATAGCGTTCTCCGGCTGTGTAATATCGCGAGCGTTCGCGAATTTCTTTGTCGTCGCCGCGAGTTATACCATGTGCACAAGCGCGCGCATGCACAATTGTTTGTTTTGGTCTTAAAAATGCGCACGGGATTGTTCAGTTTCCATTTTTAAAATAAATCATTATTATATGTATATAATCATTATATATATTCATATATATATATATATATATATATATATATATATATATATATATATAATCTATATATATATTTTTTTTTCATCTATAATTTCAATGAATAACCTATGTCGCGTGCAGTTGCATAGCACAAGAGTTGTTATTATTCAAATATATATTTCGAAATAAACGGGAGCGGATTCGAATGTCACACGGGTTGTAGATAACGGCGGCTCTTGTTATTACGGACAGGTGTAACGTAAAGCTGCTTGCCCCCCCCCCTGCCCTTGATCGCACAGCATATGCGCGTGCATACACACACTCTCGCCCATAAAGAATAAATTACATATGTAACAGAGGCACTAATTGTTACCTGCGACTGCCCGATGCACGGCGGGGCTGCACGCCGAAGCCGCCGACCCGCGTCGATCGATCGGGCAAAATCGAGACCGGGATCGGCGGTGTAGAGGGGAAAAAACACAGGGACACAGCACGAACTCTTATATGCGCATCGATGTATCCGCGTATGCTACAGATGTACGGCACTCCTGGGGCACGGGCATTGAGACACGCACACTGGCACACAGATCTTTACATAACACGCATAAATATTACAGACACCGCACTCGACCGGGCGATCGATTCACTTCTATACATCTGCGCGCAAGCATATCCGAAAGGGTAGCATCTCACGTACGCGTACGCGCACAGCAATACCGTGGCGCAGCTAAAATCGCGGATTCGCCGGTGCCGGCGTTCTCGTCGCCTCCGGTGGCCGTCCCGCGCTCGTCGCCGGGACTCTGGGCCCCGGGCCTCCCGATTGGCATCGTCGCGCGCGCGCCCTCGCCCCACAGACGCGGCGGCGCGGAGTCAGCCGCTGGGCCGGGCCCGGCCGGGGGCGGATCGTCGCGCGGACGATGGCATCGGGCGAGCCCCCGACGATGGGGCCCGCGGCCTCGAGCTCGCCGTCGCCGCCGCCGCCACCGGACCCAATCGCACTGGTTGACGCGCGCACAAGCTGGCCCGCCGGTCTCGCCGCCGCCGCCGCCGCCGCCTATCCTCCGCGCCCTCGGCCCGTCGGCGATCAACGCGGAGGGCCTCGCGCTCTGCGAAACGCGGCGACGATGGACACGTGGGGGGGGGCGGAGGGGGCCGAGGCCGTGACACCCGATGTCGCGAGACGCGGGGCGGTTCGCGCGGCTGTGTGTGCGCGCGTTTGCCTATATGCGCACAGGTAGTTAAAGCTCCGCGCGCGCACCGACGACGCGGAGAGGTGGCCTCTCCTGTTACACGCGAGCGCGTACGGCCGATGCTCGCGGCTCGACTGATGCGCCGGACTGAGTATTGCCGCCTCGCCGAGCGGAGCCGCCGGAGCCAGCGAGCGATATTGTTCCCCGCGACTCCGCGGCGCGCGCGCGCGCGCGCGAGAACGTGGGGGGAGGGGAGGGCGAGAGAGAGAGAGAGAGAGAGAGAGATATTGGCCCTGGCTGCGGCTCTCTCGTCCGCGTGTATGTATATAATACGTAGAGCCACTCGTCTATACACTACCTTATTCCTGCCCCCTGTGCATATAGCCCACTCTCTCGCGCGCTCTCTCTCTCTCTCTCTCTCTCTCTCTCTCGCTTCCACGTCCCCTTCCCTAAACACCCGCGCGCGCACACCACTATATAGCACGGCTCCACGACCACCAACACCACCACCTCTTCCTCCCCCTCCTACTCCTCCTCCTCCTCCCGCTCACCGGTACAGCGTGGTTTAGCAGCGCGGGCGCGACTAGGAAATATATATATATATATATACGTACACCCGTGCTGCACGAGGTGTGCTATAGGCCTCCTGGGTGAGCGAACGAGAGAGAGAAAGAGAGAGAGAGAAACACAAGAGGCAGCCGACCGTGGTCCGCGCGCGCACCTGTGTAGGTGGGCTGCGTGCGCGCGGGGCCATCCGGGTAAAGCTGTTACACACACACAAACACACTCTATATATAGTATATAAATAAATAAAATTTACAGCTCGTGACACCACCTCTGTTGGAACTAAGTCTATGACAAGAATTGTACGAATTTTCATGGGTACCCCATTGTAATAGTCGTTGTAAATTTTATTTCGCATATTTATTATATTTTGTAATTTAAATTTATAGCATTTGTTATTAAATATTTCAAAACGCGATTTTTTTCTTACCCTCTTGGGGGTAGAATTGAGAAAATATAAAAAAATTCAAATAAGTTGTATAAAAATTTGAAAAATATTCGCGATAAATGCGAAAGCAAGTTAAAGAAATATAAAGAGTGATTCGATCTTTTCTCCCAAACGTCTAAAGGTTTCTTTTTGTTCTATAAAATAAAAAAATTTATGTTATGGTTTTCAAGCTATTTCATTCTTATGCCTTTTTATATACAACTTTTTTATTTTTCCAAATTTTGCAAACAATTAAATAAAAGCCAACAGAGTGAGATAGAGAGTGAGAGAGAGAGAGAGAGAGAGAGAGAGAGAGAGAGAGAGAGAGAGAGAGAGCGGGAGGAAGAAAATAAGAGAGTGAAAGAGAAGGAGAGCGAATGAGAGTAAGAAAGAATTAGAAAGAGAGAAAGAAAGAAAGAAAAAACTGTAATCGAAATAATTATACTTGTTCGATAAATGTATAATACAATGGTTATGGTACAATAACGTTTAAGCTATTAAGCAAATTATTATTTTATTCATATATATATTTAAAAAATTCTATAAATAATATAGTCAAGCTCTGATTTTTTTAATTTTCTTTTTCATGTGCTACACGACTCGTAACAAACGTTAGGTGCGTATTTTTTCAGTCTTCAGTCTTGCATTTCCCACAAAGGAACATCAGTTTAGGGCATTTTTCTTATATTGTTCATTAAACAGATAAAGGATACTCGTATGATAGTGAATAAATATATAGAAACAATTTGTCTACAACTAATTTAGCTGGGAAAAATATAATTTTTAAAATGATCAAGATCAATTCGTCACTATCGATCTTTCATTCGCAATCCCGTCCTTATAATTGCACTGGTATTGTAATAATCCGAGAAAAATATGCGTGTCCTACGCATTATACTATCAAACCGATGCAAATTAATTCTAAACAATTGCCTATATCTTTATTCATTATTGTTCGCGCGAATTTTGCCTCTGAACGAAAAATTTAATAAAAAAAAAAAAAAGAGAGAGAGAAACACCAGAACGTTCGTTATCCTTTATTTCATTGGCAAAAATTGTATTTTTATATTTTCGTGAAAAATCGACGATGCGTGTGCGCGAAACGGAACGCTCGGCAAAAATAGAGATATTTACCCCCCTGCCGTGCCCGTATAGGGCGGCTCACGAGATTGGAAACGCATACGGTTAATCCCGTTGTCGACGTCTCGAACGAATCCCCAGGCTTCTCCATTCTGTTTTATCGAAAAGTAACGATTACAAGCAGAGACGTCACCAGGTGAGACCGTTTACGAGCATGACGTTCGAATGCGGTTTTCGTTGCTCAAAGCAAAATTACTTAGAGTTTTTCCTATATAACGTAGAGATTCCACCTCCCCCCCCCTAACCCCGGAAAGAAATCCTGTAAAATTTTATTGTTTTTTTTTTGTACTCAATTTTCTCGATGGCGTATTCGCGAAATAACCAGAACAACTAAAGGTATTGTTTTAAAACTGTGTTTTTTTTGCATGCTCTTTCGAATATATCAGTAGACGTATTGACGGATACTTTCGCGGGACACGATTTATTTATCAACATTATAAAATCGATATAACACTCTCTATGTAGTATATATATATATATATATATATATATATATATATATATATATATATATATATAGCATCCAAAGCCAATGCAAACAGAATATTCAGGAGGAGTAAAATGTAACTACATCTGAATATATATATATATATATATATATATATATATATATATATATATATAATGAGAGAGAGAGAGTGAGTGAGCAGGAGGGCAACGTTTATGGTTTAAACTATATATTTTCCATTCACAAGGGCCGTCGTAGGAAACTCATTATGTCGCAATAAATTCATTGCTCGCCCCTTTGTTCAATTGGATGTGGCTCGTGAATCTATTTCGCCCGAGAACTATATCGTTTTAACCGGGCATGGGAGATATTATTACTCTCGGACGCTGCTACACCATATAATGAGGCTCTTGATTAAATGATAATAAATTTAAAACTGTTACACTGCAGGAGGGACGGGACGAGCGCGTTCAACATCGCGATGATTTAAGGATCTGTATTATCATCGTCTGCTTCGCGATCGAGGAACGATAATTCGTCCGTAAACGAATTTCTGACGGAAATATTATCAAATTAAAGTAAGCACAGTGTATATATATATATATATATATATATATATATATATATATATATATATATGATACTTTTGCAATTACCGGATGTGTACAAGTCATTTATATACGTAACCGGAACTTTTTATTAAAAGAAAAAATGAAAAACTTTCATTTTATATTTACTATTTGATTTACCAAATAATTTTATGACTTCTTATGGCCGTAGAGACATCTTTATTTTTCATATATTTACGAAAAGAAACTACACAATGCTCGGTGTGTTCCCTAGGAATCAATAAAAATTTATGAAAAATCTTGTTTTTGTTATTTTTTTTTATAGATCGCATCATTTTCTTATTAGACGATAGTAGTAAATTTCAGCTATTTCAACTCAAGATAATTTCGTAGAAATAATAGCCCATTACTACAATTGTTAATAATGACCTTTTGACAAACATTTTTTTGAACAAACAGTTAAAATTAATAGGCTTATCGTCATTTATCGGTATCGACAAAATTAGATTATATAATAATAAGTGGACAAAATGATAACCATTTGTGAAATCGTGCTACTGTTGGCATTATTCTCACAGATATTCGTCATGATGTCCAGAATACATATTTTAAGCTCAAATTAATAAATATTTTCATTGGTCTTACAATTACATTAAATAAATCGAAAATAATACATAATAATATCAATGTATATTTATATTAATATTAATACATCAATATACAAATATAAATAAAAATATATATCGTATTATTTTCGATTTATTTAATTGGACTGTAAGACCAATGAAAATATTTATTAATTTGTATATAAGCAGTCGACAAAAGCACAATTAAAGTAATTTAAGCTCAATTTTCCACCTAATGCTATATATATAGATTTTATATGGATTCGAATTTTTAAAAAACTCGAATTATAATCGGGAACCTTTAGTTTCATGCAGCAATATTAAAAGTATTGAATAAGTAATTTACAAATATATAGTTATACATTTTTAAAACAATGACATGGAGCGAATTCTGCGATCGATACTGATTAATTCCAAAAACTTAGTATCTTAAGACTGAATTAATCAAAATTTACAATGAAAGTTAACTTAATTACAAAAACAGAATAAAGTTACGATGAAGTAACTTCAGAAACGGAACGTTGAAGATTTATAATGTAGTTTCATAATTATTCTAAATTATTGATCGAAAATATCAGCTGAAATTTTTAATTTGCCGATTTCATAAATTTTCGCGGACAATGAGAAAGACGAGAAATCGTATACGAGAAATCTCTCGTATTTTTAGAAATTAACACGTTAAGGAATTTACGTATATCCAATATTTATTAGTAGAAAAGGTTCGCTTCGAAATGTCAGAGCTGTATAATGAAAAATTTCATTCGCTGTTATTTAGCTCATTTCTCATTTTCCATCGCTAACGCGAGGCAGACGATAATTTCAAATTTTTTTTCTGTAACCATAATAATGGCTCGGATCCGGACAGTGACTCGGAGCCTGCACGGGGTGAATGTCGGAAATATTTGTCGAGACTAGTAATACGGCAAATAATGACGGAACCAAAGCTTTAACGGAAAGCACGTAGCAAAAGTATTCGGGAGAACAAGACGAAATGGTTTGATGAAAAAAAAATTTAAGGAGCCGTAATTAAGAAAATATATATTATAGAATATCAGCCTGTTGTTATTATTATTATTATTATTATTATTATTATTACTGTTGTTGTTGTTGTTGTTGTTGTTGTTGTTGCTGCTGCTGCTGTTATAATATATACATAAGTAAAAATGTTCCTTTGCATTTTATTTCAAAGATCACGCCTGCGGAATACTCTGAACACTGTATGGCTCCGCGCCGCGCCGCGCCGCCGGCATCGCTTTCGCTCCCACGTGCGTCCGCGTGGAATGAAGATCTCCCGTCACGGATGAAGGGCGGCGGGGGGGTCGGGGGCGCGACGTTCGATATTTTGGTACAGCGGCGAAAGGGGTGGTCCAAAAAGGAATTATGCGTCCAGGATCGGAAAGGCGCGCGGAACAGGTGCGTGTGTATATATGCCTAGATTAGACTCGGCTCGAATTTTACCGACTGATACGTCAATTATTGTTTACTCATACAGCGTCAGCATGTTTACGAATAGCTCCCAGTTTTCTTTATTAGCTGGATGTGATATATCACTGAGTCCTACTGCCTATTCCATATATATATATATATATATATATATATATATATATATATATATATATATATATATACCCACACATGCGTATATATGCGCCTGGCTTCACGACAGCTGCGTGTTTGAAAAATGGTCACTTCGCCATTAATTATATCCATTTTGAACAATAAGATAACATCAGAAAATGTTAATCTGCATGTAAGTCATACACGCGTATATAGTTGTACAAGTGAATGGCGTTAATGTATATTAATTATGTGCACTATTAGTACCTTGATTTTATGAAAGATAAAGTCTTAAATTTATGCGATTGGATATAAATATTGAATTAAATATTGAAAAACGTTTAAAAGATTTCATTTATTTCATATAGATTGACTATATATATTTTGTTTGCTATGTTATTTGATCCTTTCTTGAGTACTTCTGTTATTTTACTCTAATTTTAATGATTGTTATGCTATTCTTACTCATATATAAATTAAAATTAATATGCATAAGCACAATATTTATTAAAAATTGCAGTAATATATATATATATATATATATATATATATATATATACATACATAAACAAAAATATATAATATAATAAATTTGAGACGATTTAATGTATTTATATATTTAATATTTTCGAAAATTTTTGTTAGAATTTTTAATAAATGTTGCGTTATGCGAATGCCCACGCCAGTAAAATTGAGGAATTGTTTAAAACGTTCAATATACAATCTATAGACGGTATACTTAAATTAATTATGCATTAATCACATTGTCGGCCATAATTCATATCAATTTTAATTTGTACATGAATAAGTGTAGCAATAATTAAAATTATGATAAAATTAATAAAAATATTTTAAAAAATGGACAAAAGCGCTAACAAAAAAACAATGAATAAATTGAAATTTTAAAACTATGTGATGTGTGAGTATGCAAGAATTGAAAGACAAAATTTGCATATATTTATACAGAAAGAATGTGTAATATATTTTGAAAAGTGCGTTACATATTTAGCCTATTGACAGAGGAATCCAGAAGGAATTTTTCTTCGGTCGAAACATTAAGTCTGACGAAAGATCCCAACCTCGATCCCAGCAATTTTTAAAAATAGGAGAGCACGCGCAAAAGCAAATGGGAGCATGTTAATGTACTGGAAACTAATGTCACAATCCTATTAGTGGTTCTTTTACTACGCAATCGATATCTTTATATCGAATAATCGTAAAAATAGATTTTAAGTATATTCGTCCAACCCTTAAATCATGCAAATTTCTTTCATCTCCATTAAAGCGCATCGAATTATCATTGCATCAAAACACTCGTCAAAATCATAATATTACAAGCTGGAGCTAAATTTACATCCGACTTTCCGATGACTATGGAAGCGTAATGGCGTACGCGAATGCACTTCACGTTTTTACAAAGGCACAGCAAGATTATGAAGCTGATAGTATATTTCTTAGTCTGTCCGATTGCATAATATAACGAGGATCGGGTCAATTATTGATGCAAGCAGATAAGAAAAAGAAGATCTCGAGGTACGCGCATTTGATAATTTTAACATATACATTGAAGATATGCATTTAATATGTATATATATATATAAACATATATACATTTAATAAGAATTAAAATTATTTATGAAAAATCGGAAAAAGCAAAAGTTTGTGTAATATATACAAATCATATACGTATATATAAGCTAATAAACTAAACGTCAGAGTGCATTAAAAAAAAGCAATTTTCATCATCACCTTGATTTAACGCTATGTTGTATTATCTCGTTAAGCGAAATAAATTGAAAAGATTTATATTTAAAACAGAATAGCTGTCATATCTAGTGTGTCGCTTATTTAATTTAAATAAATGAAAATACTTTGTTTCTATATGATTCCAATAAAGATTTTTCTTAAGTCTGTAAAAAAAAATTGTTTTTATAGAAGTTAATTACATCGGTCTACCTATCTATATGTAAATTGTCTTTCATTTCGTGCAAAAATCATCGTACGATATTATCTGCGTGTCCGATACACGCTCAAGGAACGATAAAACAAACTGTAATTATTCGGCGCGAAACTATTTTCTCTCGCTTAATAATATAATCAAGAGAAGAAAAAAAAAGGAAAAATAAAGAAAAAGAAAACAAACGATTCGAGCGAAACGCCACATAGCACCTATTATAATATTATTCCAGCCGCCGGATTAATTGCATTTTCTGACCAATCGCGCGGAAACGAATGCGTCTGCCTCGTAAAATAATAATCAATCGCCTCGGGTGCGGCAAAGATCCGCGACGTACGATCGCCATGCGCTCACGACTGCGCAACTGAGTTTTCTACAATTCAATGGGTTGCCGGAAAATGGGAATAATGACGGCTTGACGCGGGTTAAAGGCGCGATTGGGGATCGGACGTAATATAGTTCAGTGTCGGCGGACATCAATATTGGACGAGGATATGGGATATTGGAAAACCGTCGGAGACGACGAATGGATTTCAATGGGGCCAAGACGCACGTACATTTGAGCACACGGATCGGTATTCCGTTTAATATTGTCTCTTTAACGGGGAACCTTTTGCAACTATAGTCGGCACGAAGACGTTGTTAGATTAAAATTTTTTTTTTGTTATAATTTTGAATCATTCGTTTTGGTAATTATTAATTAGTGCAGTTACCTAAAAAGTTGACCATAATTTATTATTCAACCAGTATTTCGGTTATGACGCCACTTGCAAAATTTAAACATATATACGAGAAGCATACAGTATTTTATAAATAAGTATACACGTTTTGTTTCGTTTTGACAATTTACAACGATCTTGGTATTATCTTGACTTGTCAATGTAATCTTGCAAACATTAACCAAAAAATCATCGAGTATCCAAAAATACGATGTTTACCATTGCCAGTAAAGAAGAGATATATATTTCGACAAGCTGATAAAGCTTCTATATATCTATAAATACATAATTTGAGCTTGGGCGCACTTGAAGTGGGTAACGCCATGGTTCGCAAAGTTAGATTCAAAACAATTTTACAGGCTCAGATTTAGAGTGCAATAAAAATTTAATGATAACATTAGTGCGCATCAAAAGAAAACTATCGCAAGTAAATGAAATTATTTTATCGGATATCCATCATTAAAAATAGAATTAGAAAAAGTGCAAGTTCTTCATTAAACATATTTTTTCCTCAGAGAATATATAAATCTGAAGTCATCGTGCAGTCAGATACCATGATAAAAAGTTGAGGACAATTTTCTTATGGTGCAAGAGAGGGGTAAAATTAGTTTGTAATTTTTCTCTCCCTCTCTATCTCTCTCTCTCTCTCTCTCTCTCTCTCTCTCTCTCTCTCTCTCTCTCTCTCTCTCTCTTACATATTGGTTCTGTATTTTTGTCGTTAAATAGTCGACCGATTAATTCGTCTGGGTAAACAAGATATAAAATTTATAAAGTAATTTTTTACTTTTTGCGCTCGATAGAAAACCTTACATTCCGACATTTAATATACTACTTCCAGGTGTGTATGCTCTAAAGACGTTTATAGATATATATATATATAAAAGATGTGTGACCATAAACCTATTGCGATAATTAATATTTAAAATCCCATTACCTTATATACAAATAGACACATATATTTAAGATAGTATTTATTGTTTATTATTAGCTTATATATATTCGTTATGTGTATAATTCTCCATTATACAAAATTTTTTTTCCTCTTATCGCTTTCTTGTTGAAATTATGACAATGCATGGACTGACGTCGGTGAATAGAAAAATTGAAATTCCTATATATATATGATAAAGAAAGGATTGACGATCTGCTCTCCACTGTATCGATGCGATATTGATTACTTCAGAGCGATGATTCGTCTTGTTACACGAGTCTATATAACAATCACTTTAGTCTTTATACGATTTACCGTTTTAAAACCGAAAAAGATATATATATATATATATATATATATATATATATATATATATATATGTATATGTATAAAAAAAATATCGGTTATTATATCCTCTCAGCTACGTATCCGCCCCGTTTGGCTGTTGAAGGTGGGTCTATGTATTAAATATATATCAATCGGCATTTCCTGCGCGCCATATATATAAAGAATCTCTTAAAATTTATGTATTTTATAATTCGATCTCATCTATTATTTCAACTCAGCTCGTGCCTACGTTATAAACGACGGTTATATTAAGAGTCACGGAGCGCGATATCAATGAAAACTTTCTCTTATGGGTCCGGGGCTGTATCCTATATAACGCGTTTATAAATCATTCTATATCTTATTTTAATTAATACGAATGACTATACGATTTTGGATTCAATTATCACGCGTGCGTTGTAGTTTTCTTAATATAATACCGATACCCGGTGCAAATTCGATTAAAGTTATAGTATATATATATATATATATATATATATATATATATATATATATATATATATATTACATTTTTATAATGATTTCACAAATTGTTTAAAAGTCAGGCATAAATTAAAATCATCTCTGGAATCTGGATTATAAATTTAAAACAATTTTATTATATTTTTCCAGTGAACGAAAATTTAAGGTTTATTCGTAAAAGTAATTTTATAAAAATACGCGGCAAACTTGGATTTTTGAGTTTTATCTTGAAAATATACACTTTTTCCGCGCACAGATTTAAGACGGTGTTTTCGTTCTCTAATATAAGCTCATGTATTAATTAGGTTCAAAAGATCGATGTGAAAAAGAGAAGTTAATCTACATATGTTGCCTTTAATCCAGAGATCGTTAAGTTTAACTTTATTAACGTAACATTATGTATAATATATTTGTATTTTTTTTCGGTTTTTCTGTTAAAAATTATCCCAAAATTCAGGATGTACACAGTAATGAAATAAAAAAATGCTATTGTCGGATTACATTTTTCAATGTACTATCCAAAAAAACTAAATAAAATAGTTCAAGTATAGTATATCGTAAATAGATAAATAGATAAAACTATATGATAGCGAGCATTTGTGATAAAATAATTATACCACAGTACTGAAAGTTTGTAGAATAACAAATATAAATATCGATCATTCTTCATCAAAGAAATTTCACTCACCTGTATATAATATCCTATAGAATTTAATTTACTATTTAAAACACTTATGATAAATAAATATCCAACAATTACTTTGAATAATGTAACTTGAATAATAATATACATCTAATAATATTACAATTGAAAACGTTATGATGATTCCATGCTTAATTTAGAAGATCATGAAAACCGTTAAAATCATGATTAAATGTATAAGGTAAACAGCGAAGACCGGAAATTATTGGGGCATCGTTACAGAAACATCAAGTTATTTGCCAGTCAGTATACCAGGAAGTTCGCGCTGTTCAAACACACATATATAGTCGCTCAGAATAACTACTTATCCTATGTATAATTATACATTCATACGCTGATGCTTTCATTGAAAATTAAAATATATTCCTACCGAACATATTATTATTTACATACCCATGCCACTCGCCAATAAAATACACTGACTTTATTATGACGATGTTTGCATTCATTAAAAAGTAATTTAACTCAAAAACTCGATGCAGCATGCTAAACTGGTACCTTAACATTATTTGCTTAAGAATGATTTATAAGGTATATTCTAACTGAATATATATGTATGAACTTGAATAGCAAAATACCTTTAATTTATCAACTCTGTGGTTGCTTGTAAGAAATTTTTTTTTAAGTACGTCATAAATTCACAGAAAATCATATAATTTATTAAATTTATTTACATTGGAATAAATTATCTACAGCTTACCCTATATTGCAGGGTAGGTTCTAATATTTTACACACGAATTAAGGTTTTATTCCCATTATACGGTATAATACCCTTTTTTCTAAATAATAGTCCGGTATATATTAACATTTTTATATGAATATAAAAACGTCGAACCTCTGTTATTTTATTTTTTTTAAATCACGTGATGAATTCAATATTCAACATGTTATGCATTCCTTTTCAAATGTTGACATATTAGAGATGAGACACCGTGCGCAGTGCCACTAGTACTAAAGATGTCAAACTATGCACATTTTCATTCCCATCGAACTGAATAAATTACAGCAGATTGTATATATATAGGGGGTAAAATCTGTAAAAACAAATTTTCGCGTTCGAGCGTCTCCGATTTCTGATGCTAATGGTGTTCTTTTCAGTCGGAATGGGTCATCATCTTTTTAGCCAGGGAAAAATCGAACGTGTAAGCTGCTCCGCTGCGCGACCTTCTTACTTCAATAAGTTGATCGTCTCCTATCAACGGGACACGACTGGCAGGCGGACTATTTTCTAATTTTTGCTTGATGCTCATAGAGTCTGACTTATAATACCGTAGGGCACACGCAGATACCAGCTTATGGCTGATCAAGATAGAGCCGTTTCCCTACCTATATTCGCTTAAGTGTGCCTATGCACAACTTCTATTCGAGGAGGGATGATTATAAATGTGAGAACAGTCACGATGATAGATAAAATTTTTTACAGGGACTGCAATCAGGACGTTCAGCTTGCGCTGAGCGGGTCTCGATAGTAAAGGCTTTCATGCGACGATAGATGCATGCCGATGAGCACATGGCCTGCCTGACAGACGCTGAATTGCTAACAGCTGAACGATGCCAATCGGTTCAAGAACTGGTTTAGCGTCCTATTTTCTCAGCTAACTGAGAAGACTGTGCCACAAGGGCGTTTTTCCTTTTTGAAATTATATCTATTTCAAGGGAAAATGAAGAGGTAGATCTCGTGTAATATATATGTCACGCTGATAGTGACCACAAATGCGTCGCCTATTATGTGTTATAATCACGGACAATAAAATGTACATTTACGCCTAAATTTATGAATTTTAGTAAGTAAATTGTTTGTAACACCTAGTATCAATGGAACAATTCGTCTATATTGCGGTTAAATATCGGTAAACCTTTCTCCGAATCATCAACGCGTTGTTTCTTTTAAGCCATTGTGTGTATACGCGTTAGCCACTTCGCGTACAGCTTTTGCATGTCCAAATATTCGTGCATGATATGTTCAACACGTTCCTTTGAGATATATTTAGAGTTACAGCTATCCCGATCAACTTCACTTTAGGATCATTTGAAATTATTTTGTGGACCATTTTTATGTTTTCGTCGGTAGCAGCATTTTTCGGATATCCACTGCATGTATCGTCTTTGATGCTTATTTCGCCTCATTTAAATTTAGCAAACCACGTCTTAACAATTGATTTTCCCGGATTTTCCTGGTTTAGATTCCGAATAATATTTATCAAGCCAAGCCTTAACATCACAGTATTTTTTTGTGAAAAAGCAGTGTTTGATTAAGACAAGAATTTCTTTTTTTCTTTTTTTTCAGAATCATAAAAGATTTCTTAGTCAGAATGCTATATCTCACTAGTATTATTTGAAGGCTTGCACTAAGTAAAAATCAAATGAATTTAATTATAATAACAGATCTATGTCAGATTACGAACTTTTCAGTCCACCTGGTACTATATATAGTTGATCAAATTTTATATTATTTATAAATTTATATCGAACACATTTGATTCTGGTTAACATTTTATATAATATATTTAGTTTATTAGGTATTTTCGTTAACTCACAAAAGTATTAAGAAAATAAATTGTTTATTTAATTATTGTTACTTTTTATTCTGCGCATGAATAAAAAGTAACAATAACCTATTCGTCAGATAGTCCGAGAGGTTGTATGAAAACTAACCTACCCCGAGTATTTATTTGTTAAGGAAAATTCATTGTCAATATTATTGTAGAATTTAACAATTGATTTATTTCATATTATTTAGAAAAATAATATTTAATTTGTTACTGGTAACATAACAAAAAAATTGCATTTAACTTTATTTGTTTATTTATTAAAAAGTTAATAATTATTGTAAAAGTGTTTATATTCACTGCTTTAACTTCTAAAAATATCAGATTATGCAAAAAATTTACGAAAAAAGTTCAATTTTTTGTTTTGTATTTTCAATTATTTCTATATTATTATAAGTAAATAATTATTATTGTTGAAAGTGTAAAAGTTAATAATTTTGTTTGTCAGAATTCGACTGAAACAATTATAATTTTTATTAAATTTTTACACACATAAAATTATAAGAGGTTATTATTTAATATTAAATGCGGTTAATTGTTTCAAATTAATAATAATTTTCTGCTTAATTAGCATATAATTAGAACAATTACAAAAAAAAAATTTATTTTTCATTACAATTACAAAAAAAGTTATGATTTTTGTTTATAAAACGAAGTTACGCGATTATTTAATTAATAATTACTTTAATTTAATTGTTGACATTATTAGAAAATTTTATTTTATTATTTAGTCTTTTTAATAAAACAAATACTTTACATTCTAACGGTAGACTAATTCTAGCAATGACCGCTTTCTTGTTCGGCTTCTGTGAATGCGTGACGTGCCTTTGTTGACGTTGACGCAATACCGCTGTGTCGCGCTGCTTTGTCCGCTGATCGACGACAATGCGCGCGGCCAGACGCGTTGACACCGCGATTTTGTCTTATCGTTTGGACAATGGGCGCTGGATGCGCTATCTGCTCGGTACGCGTGCAATTGAAACTGCACGCGTTACACCTAAAACACCATCTAATCAGCACAGGTTTTAAAATTTTATACCGATTTGCTAGTGTCGGCGGAGACGCGTCTTCGCCGATGCGCGTTCAACCTTTCAAATTGAAATACTTCCGAACACGTGTCGAAAACAAACACAATGTGGCGTGTGCGCAATTCAGTGCTGGCTTTCCTCGTACGAGGAGCGACTTTCAGCGGTAAGATTGCCGGTTGAAAATGTCGGTGATCCGGTGTCGGGGTCACCGGTGAGTTGATGACGGTCGGGTCTCTCAACCTGTTGACAATCAATAAATTAGGAGACCGAGCATGTCTGAACTATACAGCTGTCTGAGATAAATCTGACTAAGCGCGCGTAAGACGACGGGAAGATGTACAAAAGAACTGCGTGTGACTTTCGAGAGATCACAAGACTATTCTCGAGGCCGTCTCAATGCAAACAAGTATACAGTGGCCGCTGCTACCGCTGTGTTGTCGCGCAAACATGTATATATTGCTCGGGCGCTACAGAGCGCTGTGTACTGCGCACGCGCGTATAGTTACGAGGGCTAGTTTCTAAACAGTATACCGGTAATGTTTTTAGAAACGCAAACTTCGATTTACTAGATTTACTAGCTTTACCGATGAAGGCAACGCTCTAGTTAACTACAACCAATAGCGCATATAGTACAATGCGTGCGTAAAGAGGATTGAAAGATTCTTTCGTCTTTTGACAACTTGTCGACTTTATTTATTTTTTCAGTATTAAAAAGATTATAATTACAGAATTTTATTTACACTTTGTTTTTGAATTGTAATTTCGAGAATGGGTGGAAATAAAGCTGATCAAACATGATATCTAGATCATATATTTTTAAACTTAATACATATATGTGAGGTGCAAGGGAATAATATATAAAGATTTTTAATTTAATAGGATTTAAAGGATGTAATTTTAAATGGCGATTTCACATAAATACTAAAACTAGAAATATCTAAAGCAACTGTGATTTCTCTTATTTTATTATAAATCCTTAGAATACTTTTACCCGATTTCAAAAAGTTTAAGTTTCGAGTGCGACTCCCGAGACAAAGAATAATATATAAAAATTAATAACCTTTTGAATTCGTTTTCAATTGTTTTTCAATTTTCTTAAATCTATCGATATTATTGATATTTTCCATAAGTTGTGGATGTAACCTTAAATCGTGAAAATACTGATAGGGATTATCCAATGACTTTTTTTACATAATCAGGATGGTGTATCATGGAAAGTATCAATCAAAAGTTTCACAATGATACTGTTTATACTTCGTTTCTTTATTCATACTATCAGTTTCTATTTTTATAAAACAGTTAAATAAATATTTTTAAAAGATACGGAATTTGATATGTATGATATATTAAGCATGTAATAAAATATACTATATTTTAAAATTACTTTTTACAAAAATTCGATCGGCAACTCCAATTAATTCTTCTTTTAAAATCTATTTTGTTTAATAAAATATTGAAGACTGGTCATTTTTTAGTAATTAGAATTATGCTCGAACCAAATCAATAATTATAATCCTTTTGCGTAGCACGTATAATTTTATTATACAAAATAAAAGTATATAAACACATCTTAAGTAAATAAATAATTTTAATCCATAAACACATCATTTAAATATATTGCTATATTAAGTATGTATATTATCTATTTCATTTGATGACATTAACGAGATGAAATAAGAACGGTGCATAAGTTTAATACAGAACTTGTAGGTAAGAATAAGCTTCTGTTTAAAGACTATATAGAATGTATGATTAATTGAAGTAAACTCCCACTTGATGGCTTCTACACTTTTATTTATCATAAAATTGCCACCCGCTGTTGTAAAGTCAAATTATATTGTTTTTCTCGTGTGCAGTGCTTATAAAGAAGGCATATATCGAACAATTTTTATCGCCCCACTATAGGGTCATTTTGAGACCATCGATGGATTTTGTTACTGTACAGGGATACTAATTATAAATTATGTGGCTTACAAAAAGTAGGTGCGTGTTACTACTAGTATAATTCTAAAACTAAGATTCTAAAAACAGTTCTCCAATGTCAAGTGTTGTTTAATTTTTTTCGTTACTTGGATCGACAAGGACCAATTATCTTTCATATTCACAACATAATAATCCGGCAATATTAATTTAACATTCGTACAATATCGGTAATAAAAATAGAAAATGAATGTTCTGCCACCAGTCCGTCCAGGCTCTTTCTAATGAACGTTTGAACAGAGAGAGCTTTAACAGCACGTTTTATAATAGTATAGTAGACAGAGTTCCATCTAGCGGATACCCAGCATATTATATAGTTCGCACTATCGTTGTAGCTGCTGTTGGTATATATAGTGTACAGGATAAAACACCTGATGATAAAACTCCACTATCTGCGGTCACCATTCACATATGCTACACTATTATAATAAATATATATTTATTTATCTGTATAATGATAGTTACAAACAATAAGTGGTTATGATTCAAAATCATATCATATTATTAAAAAAAAAACATTGTATAGAAAATCTTGCAATTGTGATGAAATTCAGATTAAATAAAATATATATTACGTTTATAGTTATTTACAACATTTATAATTATTTAACGATATATATATATATATATATATATATATATATATATGTATATATATATATATATATGTATATATATATTACACAATAGTTTATATATATATTTAAACAATAAAAAAAATATGAATCTAGAAAAGAAAAAAATCAACCTTAATGAACAATTAATTTTAAAATCAAATTTCAAAATTAAAGGAACATTATAAATATTTATTATACTATAAATATTACTTTAGGTAACTTATGGTGAAAAAACATGGTTATTAAATAGCCTTTGGTGAAAGAATATGGTTATTATATGTTTTCTCTTATACGTTTAATTCAATATTTTGTGCTATTGCAATAATTTTTTTCTTTTCTAAATCTAATTTTTGTTCTTTTAGTCTTAATAGTTTTTGCTGCACTTCAAGTTCACTTTTACGCATTGCCATCATTTCTTTATGCCTTCGTTCATTATTCTTTTCCAGAATTTCAAACTGTTTTTCTATTTCTTTAAGAAAACTACTAAAACAAGATGTCATTGTTTCCTGTGATTCAAGGTCTTCACTTTTATTTTTTATTATATTTGATGTTAAATTATCTTCAGTTAACTCAACGCTACACAAATTTATAGACTCTTCGCATCTTTCTCTCAGTTTTTGATTCTCAGTATTGGTTTGTAAATTCTTGCTTATTTCTAAATTTGATTTTGGTGAAATCAACTGATATTGAGATGATTTCTCTATAGGCACATAATCATTTTCAAGTAAATAAGAAGATTTTCTTCTTTCATTGAATATTTCATCTAATGCTCTTTTGTGTTCCCAGTTCCCATAATGTTTTATTCTTCCAGGTCTTCGTAACGTCTCTCTTACTACTAAATTCTTATATTTACGTTCTAAAACTCTCCATTTATTTTCACATTTTTGAGGTGTAAAATAAAAACCTTTTGTTGTCATATCTGCAGAAATTTTTTCAAACATATCCCTTAAACTCCTAATTTCAAGTGATTGTCCAACCATGTTTCGATATTTTTTATATTGACTTATTAAACAAGATGTAGCATTGGACGTCCATAAGTTATGATATTCTTTATCATTTAAAACTTCATTTTCATTTATTGATTCATTTTCAATACTTATATAATTACTATTTTCTTCAACATTATTTAACAATTCTTGCTTTATTTCTATTTGATTATCTGTTGAATAAAAAATTTACAGGATTAATAAAAGGTTTTTTAAATGTTATAGTATTTATAAGTATTAAAACATATTAAATTAATAAATATTTTTATCGGTATATTATTTTCTATTCAAATATATAAATATTATCATTTCAAATTAAAATGCTAATACAGTTAATAAAATAAATATTAAATAATAATATTTTTAATATTTTCAATAGATATGTAGCATAATTCACAGAATTCTTTTACTTCATTAATTATCGTTTATAAAATCTATAATTTTTATTTTCTTTGATGTTAATAATGTATCTAATATAACTTTATTATATTTATAAAGTATTGTGTTTTCTGTTAATAATACAATAATTATTAGAAAAAGTATATAACCTTTACAATAAAGTTTAAAAATTGTTATTCTTACCGTTTATTACTTGTTCAATATTATTATCCATGAGGAATATTGAAAAGAATAATAGAAATCCTTGAAATAAATTACAAATCTTGAAATGATAAACTTGTTCTCGTTTTAAACTCTGAAAAATCTTCCACTCAGTATGTAATATACATAAGTTGTAATACAAAACTTCTATTTAAAAATATTTTAAGCTACTATTTACTTTCTCGAATCATTTGTATTTTTATTTTAATTTTTTAAAGAATGTTATATTGTTTAAAAAAGTTAAAAAACACTTGACTTTTTCTCGAAATGATATTTTATTTCTAAATCCGGATACTCGTTAGATTTTGTAATTAAAAATGTCATGATTTATAATTATGGAGTGTAAGAGCGTCTAAGCAGTATCAGAGAGTCGGAGACAGGCTACGATACAACAGAGACGAGTTATAACTTATTCAATTCACGCATTACGGTGAAAAACTTGTTAGAAACCGGTTTCTAAATGTCTTGAAGTACATAAAGGTGAAAGAAAAGATTTTACCAGGAAGTATGGAGTTGTTTTAAGACCATTTTTATGCACAAGATGGCGCACTAATACTTCATTTTCGCTTAAATCCTTTATCTGATAAAGTTTAGCTATAATCAGCTATAATCAATCAGCTATAATCCTGTATGCTATTTTAAACTAAACATATAAAATGCAAGGTATATTATGATTTATATAATCATGTACATAGGTCGCAAATTACAGGATCATTAACCAGCATTAATTATAATATGAGTCTCTCAATTATTTTATAACTTATTTTATAACTTAAAATAATATATATATATTTATATATAATGTATAACATATATATAACTTTTAACGTAGCTTAAAATTGCAAGTTTCAAGTCGCAGTGTATATGGTATACACTTAATTCTATATATTGTAAAAATATATAGAAACCTCATTCAACGATATACAATAATATATAATATAGTTACGCCTACTTTATTATAAATCATAATTTAACAAATAAATTAATTTTTTACAATTTAAGGTTTTTACACTAAGAAAATTGTTCGGCCAAAATGACTATATTTTCATGAAACAAAGGGAGACAGTCAAGTCACAGCGGAGTGAAAAATACCGTAAATTTAAAAGAACTTTATTAATTTTTATAATATAATAATAAATAGTGATATGTTTTTAATAATTTTTCTCACACTTGAAAACAATTCCTATTATTATATAGTAATTTTTTCTTAGTTCATTGTCTACGTGTTATAATATTATAAGTAGAAGGGATATAGAAACGTATAATTTCTATTTTTCTTTGTTTACTGCATAAAAAAGGTGTTTAAGGAAAAAGCATAAGCATTGAAAGTTTAATATTATGGGGATGATAAATGTGATATGTATATGATTATAATTGTTTATGAGTTGTGTAGCTACATAGGCATGTGTTTTAAATTAAAACAATATTTTAAAAACATTATTTTTAATCAATATTTGTCTTTATTTTTATTATCATTATGCAGTAAAATTTTCATATACATCTGTTTGATATTTCCAAGGTTTCATATATATATATATATATATACAACACTTAACAGCAAACCCGCTGCGTAATAGGTGGGGCTAATCTATTTCTACAGTGGCCTGAAAATGAGAAAAATAATATAAAAATATACTTTTAAGTATAAACAAAATATTGCAAGTCATTCAAAAATGGTGAATTTTTGAGCCAAATGAAATTTTGATCCTATTTTTTTTAGCATTTGATTTGGGAATTAAAAAACGCAGTTCTAAAAACCGATCGTCGTGAAAATGCATTCTTATATCAGGCGATAAATGATCATATATACATATATAAAATTTCAACGATGATATCAATTTTTAAAGAAATTTTATCAAAATCAAATTTATATTCAATCAATAAACAATAATCTGATAATCATAAGCTATGCATGAAATCTTTCAATAAGAAGTTTGTTAAAACACCTGCTTTATTACAGTACAAGTAAGAGAAAAAAAAATGCTCTGATGCCTATTAATAGTAACTGAATATATATGTATCTATCTATTAACACTCATTAATTATAGCGTATATAATTAATGCGCGCGCGTGTGCGTCGGTGTCGCGTGAGCGCGCGTGCCGTATCTCGCGATCTTTTCCTGAGTTTAGCGTTACGAAAAATGTCGCAAAATATTTGAAGCGTTATTGCTCTAAAATAAAGCCTATATATATATACATGAAAAGTGCTCCATTCCGAAAGTGCTGAGTAGGATAAAATTATATATATACATTATTTATCAATGGGTGTGTGTGTGTACGTATACATATATATATATATATATATATATATATATATATATATATATATATATACATATATATAAAGCAGCGCTCCCAAAACACCTCTGGACTTATATTAAAAATATTATAATAAACATAATGTTGCGTACCAGCATGTGTATATATAAGGAGCTTTAAGGATAATTTATATATATAGATTACATATTATTTATCAATATTATTCTTTTCTTTGTCGTTCGCCTTGTTCACGTTACATATACATTAACAATATACATATGTATATACCAATTTAAAAGTAAAGATCCGGAAAAAAATTTTCCCCCCGTGTCCTTCAAAAAAAAAAAAAAAAACTGTTGTGATTTCTATCTGTAGGTGTATCTCAAGCTACCGTTAAAGCTTATAATTTAAAAAAAAACAAAGTTAAATATGCATATGTAATACAATATTAGTTTTTAAATAATATTTTCAACTTTACAACTAGTTGTTTGCATATGCAAAAGACTGGTTCTGATACACTGAGTTTCAGCTGCCGGTTTGGCTATATATACAAGATTTACAAAATAATAGTTCTATATATATATATATATACACACACACACACATATATATACACAAACACATTTTCTATCTTTCTTTCTTTACGATTCCTCCGCTTTACCAAACTTCTGCAAAGTTCATTCTTACATAAAGCGAAATAATAAAAATGTTAAATCACAAAGTGTCATTTTCGCTTGAAATTGTAGGTTTCGCGCTTTTGGAGCAGGTAATAAGTATAATGCGCTGACCGCGCCGCGGGTATATAATAAAAGTCGCCTCTTACAATAAACTGAATTGCCGGAAAAATATAAAGAGAATAATGGTTTTGAAATTTGAAAAGACTTAAAAGTATATATAATTTATTGCATATTATATTTACGAGTTAACATTTAAGTAATTAATTCTAATATTTGCTCATTGTTGACAAATTACTCATTAATTAGAATTTCGTTTCATATATATTTTTGGTCATTGGATTAATAGAATTACATTATGAAAAAATTAAACAGAACTCAGTATTACATAAATTCAATTTTTAATGATTGACCAAAATAAGTTATAAACTTTTTGAAGAAATAAAACTATATTACAAATTTACTTCAAATCACATCCTATACTGCTTAACTTCTGCATTATATTATTATCTTATTAGTTTTATGGAGTAGCCGGATTTTATACGTATAGTATGTATAATAAAGGCGCTCATAAAAAAACAAAGAAGTGAGTAACAACGATTTTTTGAATAATTTAAAATGATAATCGGGTATATCTGCAATTGAAATTGGTAATTAGGAATTGATTGTTATACGATAAGATTTATAGCCCAAGTACATATCCGAACGATCTAATCGTTATAAATTTTCAGACATAAACATATTCTCACGCTCAAAAAACATTATCTTTTACGTCTGCTGTTAAATTCGTTGACGCTGTCAGTATGATCAATAGGACGTGTTTTTGAAATTCTATACGTATATATCTATACGAAAAAACTGCGTCTAGTTCTTAAAAGATTATTGATTTTTAAGCCAACTTATAAATATATTTCATTAAATAAACGCGTTTAATAATGTCTTTTAATTATTATAATCATTCATGTAAATTTCATATAAATAGATCAGATCTTAAAAACTTGTATAGACACGGGTATGAAAGAGTCGTTCTAATGTTTTCTTTTTGTACTGTGATGCAATTCTCCATTTACATAATATGTAAAATCCTCATAGGATACATACGCACAATTTCGCAAAAACATTCTATATACAGCTATCTATCTATGCATGAGCTATATATATATATATATATATATATATATATATATATATATATATATATATAACTTGTGTCACGCCATTATCGCGCGCATATATATATATATATATATATATATATATATATATTCGCCCAGAACATTTGAAAGGACATTGGACATTGTGGGTGTTTTGATGTTTACGTGCGCACATATATATATGTATATATATATATATATATATATATATATATATATATATATATATATATATATACATATAAGTTCAATAAGGAAAGGTAAAATATACCCGGCACCATATATACACCTTTACGCTCGCATTCGCTCGAGATGTCGCAGTGCTTATCGAATATATACGTATATATAATTTTTGACTTCTGGCAGCAATAATCGTCCCCAGCCCATCATTACAGCAACGCCGGTGCACGAAAAAAAAGAGAGACGAAGCGAGAGATTCGCACGGCACTGCATTGCGCAGGAGCAGAATCCTATGTGAAACCTATATACCGACGACGAAGCGTAAAGCGAGATTACTTGTACGGAAGCCGAGGCCGCGTGAGAAAGAAGAGCGAGAGAGAGAGAGAGAGAGAGAGAGAGAGCAATGGACCCCCTCGGCAGCAGCATTGACATATTCGCGGCGCGTGTTAATTATTACGCGTACCGAGGATCTCCGGTGAGCGGTTCGTCCAGTGCGTGGCAATTAAACACGGCCGAGAGCGAGCGAAAATAAATATTTAAGTAACGTCAAAGTCCATCGGCGGTCGTCGTCGCGGTTCTCTTCCGCTCTCTAATAAACCATCACCACTCCCACCTAGCGCACTTGCATCGCGGCAGCGGCGCGCTACATGCAGCCGCGCTCGTACACCACATAATACTTATACACTTATATCTGCTTATATATATATATCGACGGCGCCGAAAGTCGAAACTATTGTTGCAATTGTAACAAACGCATCGGCGCGCCACGCTCCGCCCCGCGTATCGGGATTCGGGAACAGTGTATTGTGTATTATATCAGGCGCAACTAAACAGCAGCTGCTGGCACCTGGCCTGGCAGCGCAGCAGCGGGGGCGACGACTCGCGGTGTGTACAATACGCGTACATGTGTGCAGTTTGTGCGCGTCTGTATGTGTATGTGCAAAGCAGCAGTCTCTGCAAGCAAGCCCCCAGCAGCAGCAGCAGCAGAAGTAGCAGCAGCCAGCACCCAGCAGCAGTCGATCCTGGGGCCGCGGCGTACTCGGCCATGCGCGACAATAAATATAGTAATAGTGTCTACGTGCGAAAAGCGCCGCACGTCCATTAAAACGAAAATGAGAAAAGTCAACGAGGAGGAGGGGCCCGGATTTCCATCAGCAGCAGCCGCGTGCGCGATTAAAGCCGATTTTAACCAGCTGTAATTCAAAAGTATATAAATATATCAAGTACAATATAATAGCAACTAAGGAACGAAGATCAGCGAGAATGGAATTGAAGTAAACAGAGTTTCTATCCATACATACATACATATATACGTATATGTAAAAGTTCGCGGTAGTAGTGTTATACGTTTCGCGTGAGTGCATGGTATATATTTCGCCGTATACTCTGTTATAATATTATATGTCTATATATATAGAGTGAGAGGGGAGCGAGAGAAAAAGAGAGCGATCGCACCGCGCGCAGGGAAGACTGCGAGATCTGCGCGAGTGTGCGAGAGATAGAGTTGGTGGGGGAAGGAGAGCAGCAGCAGCAGCAGCGGTGGTATAATATACATATATAGATATATATATATATATATAGTGCCACGAGGAGGGAGCGCGAGAGGGGACATCCATATAGAGTGAAAGGAGAGAAAGGGAGGGAAGGAGAGAGAAGGACTGAGGGAGAGCAGTGTCTCACTCTAGCACGCGGTAGCCCCCCGCGCGCCGACCGCCGAGGGGGAGAGAAAGATGGCTTCCAGCAGCGGCAGTAGTAGCGCGGCGGGCTGCGGCAACAGCGCAGCGGCCTGCGTCAGTAGTAACAGCGGCATTGGTATCGGCTACTCGCCGGTCTCCCTCGAACAGCAACAACAACAACATCATCATCATCGCCATCACCAGGCACCAACGATAACCAGTCCGACCGGTAATAATACCATTGCCCCAGGCGTCAACGTCCTCCTCGCTGGCAATAATATCGACAGTAGCGTGCCACAGTGGAAACGGGAGCTGATCCAGCGGCGCAGGCAGCAACAACAGCTCGTCGCCGCCGCTGCCGCCGCCGCCGCCGCAGCCGCCGCCGCCGCAGGTAACAGCACTGGTACTACTGCCACCACTACCAGCGCTGCTGCCGCCGCTGCCGGGGCTCGTGGTGGGGCCGTCGTCCCGTCGTCGGACTTTCTGCATCAGAAGTCGCCATCGCCGCGCGGCAACACAACTGCGGGCACTGCCACCGGCACCATAGCGTCGTCGACGTCGGGCGGCGATGCTACTGCTGCTTCTGCTGCTTTTACCTCTGCTACGCACCTCGCTGGTGGATTAACATCATTAGTAAACAACGGTAACGGTAGTTGTTGCACCGACTCGTCCGATATGAGGCTCGAGGCGACGACGAACGCGGCTGTAACGCCACCGGGAACGGGCAGTAACTCGAGCGACGAGCACGCGAGAAGCAACGGTAGCGCCAGGGCGAATAACAACAGTTTCTGCAGGACCGCATCCAAGGAAGTGCTGGACATCGTCGAGCAGGTCAAAATGAGGAACAGCATCAAGGCCGACGTGGTGGCCAGCGCCAGGCAGCAGGACGGATGCGAGAGCGACAGCTCGGAGGAATTGCAGTACGGGCCCGGTATCGTGCACAAGCTGAGAAGCAAGTATCTGAACATGACTCTGAGGGAGATGAACAAGAATAGGGGCTCGGTGCAGTGCTTCAGGCGGGCGACCAGTCTCGAGGATCTCCTCGATCATAAGGAGGATCCGGCCGAGAAGACCAGGAGGTATGCCAAAAAGAACGTGACCGGCACGGCGGCCAAGGTCGACAGGTACAGGAACGCGGCCAGGGGAAACGACTCCATGAAGAGAGCCAGAAGCGTGGAAACACTAATGAGGTACAATTCGGCAGTCGAGGAGTCCAATCAGAATCATACTGGACGATTGGTTCCCAATGTGTTCAAGCAGGAGAACGATCACATAATCCTGGTCGATAGAACCTTGGTGAAAATTGAAAATCGCCTAATGGACAAAGATAGACTGAAACCCATCAATAAGCCGAAGAGAATAAAGCCCGTCCTGGCCGATACTGAGAGACCACCGCCGGATCTAGTCAAAACTACTATGCGCATTTTTGAAAATTCTCCCGTTAAGAAGTTGAAGCCCAAGGGTGAAGTTGCTGTGAAAGTTGCTACATTTAAGACAATTAATGACACATTCAAGGCACAAAACCAAAAGAAAATCATTCCAAAGCCCCCTCTTCAGCCAAAACCGTTTATTAATGGGAATTCAAAACTCTCAGCTTCTCCGAGAAAAATAATAATAACTCAGAAGCCCACTGCTGAAGTAATAGAAAAGCAAAATAACCAAGAAACGTATCGAAATGACGGTGTAATTACAGAACCAACAATTCAATCTGTTTCTTCGGTAGTCAGTAAATTTCAACAAATTGAAAAGTCTTCTTCTCCTTCTTCGTCGCCGGAGCCATCGTTCAATAAAATTAGGTTTTCACCTGTGTCGAGTCCAGAACCTTTATCTGCGAAGGCAAAAGTGTCCTCTTTAGATGTAAAATCACCAACAACACCTATTCCATCACCAAGAACATCGTTTTCAAAAGCTCAGTCTCCTTTATCTCCAAGATCAGATATGACTAAACCACCTATTTTTGGACAGAAGCCAGTTACAAACTCGACTCCTCTTTCCAGTAAGTTTGAAGAACCTAAGTTATCTTCACCGTCAATTGTTTCCAAAATTGATTTTGAACAAGATAAGGATGAGCCTTCTGAAGAACAAGTGAAACAAGCAACATTAGAAATAAATAATCAAAATGCTGAACCATCGATGGAAATATCTAAATTAAGTGATTCACCTTCGTCGTCATTATCATCAACTGTACTCATAGATTCTCTTGATGAAACTGTAGAAATAGTTGACAGTCCAAGGACTGTTTCGCAGACTGCTATGAATAATATAAGTAAAGCAGGGACAACGATGCAGTTTAGTTTCAGTGATAATCCTTCGGTTAAAACTTATTTACCTCGATCTGTATCTTCTCCTGAACAAATTGACGATATCTTTTATGAAAGTGAAATGGAAAACTCTGAAATAACGGAGGCCAAGACTAAACCTACTACGCTAATGGACGGCCAAAGTACTTCTGCTACTTCTGAAGTTATTCCCATGACTACCGAGTCTCCTAATATGTTACAAGATAGACTGCAGACTGAAAATGTCGAAGAAATTATTTTTAAAGAAGAAAATCAGAACATTATTGAAAATAAGCCAATAGGTGCTATTTCAAGTTTAAGCCATATAAAATCAACGACTACAACATCTTTCTCTCAAGGTAACGAATCAAAAACTATAAGAAGTCAAAAATCAGAATCAAGTGCACCTCCTCAAAAACAAATAGGAATAATTAGACCTTTGGTGTCGACAAAGACTCAGCTGCCGCAGCAGAATCTTAGCAACAGGGAATTGGAGAAGAATTTGATAAACAGAGCCAAGAGTATAGAACAGCCGACAAAAGTAGTAGTTAGTTTAAAAAGTGCGGAGGAGATTCAACCAGTGAAGAAGAACAATTCTAGCGGTGGTCTTTGGGATTCCAAAGTTGTGCCATGGAATCAACAGAACAACACAATGGTTTTTAATTTCAGCAACAGAAAAGACATTCCAGATTACATAGAGAATGATGGCTTAATTATAAAAAGGAAACGAGATAAACCAAGGGTAAGATTATTAAAATTATTTTTTTTTTCATTTTTAACTGTCGTGCGTAGATTTTCCTAATTGCTTTAGTATGCAATAAATAAATGTACATGCATATATTAAAGCACATTTGTTTAATTAATCGTGTCTAATTGGATGTTAAACAGAAGCATGTGCAAAGTAATTATAATATTATAAAAAATTAATAGATCAATGGTTTTAGAATTGCAGAATCAAAAAATTCATATATGTACAACAAAAAATTTAAATGAACTTATTCTTTTAGAGACGTTAATTTTTATCAATTGAAAAGTCAATATTTTAAAATTTTTTTCTTCAAATGTACAAATATCTGCATGCACGTCCCCTCTGCCAAATTATCGAGTATTGCTGGGGGCAAAAAATGTTGGTAAAAAAGAATTGTCCTCCTAATCCAAAACAGAGAGAGGTGAGACAATGCAATTGCTCGTTATTCTTATTATTTTTTTCGAAACCGAGGAAATACAAACAGATTCAGAGCTCTCGGTTTCCGTGTGGTGCTCGCGTCGGAAAAGGAAAATAAGGTGATATTTTGTGTCCAAAAACAAGATATTTTTAAAAATGTTTGTAGTTAACGTCACATTCGTTAGGATTTCATTACTTTTTTCTTCATAACGCCATTGTTTCGAATTTTAACTTTATTAAATTAAATGATACACTTTATAAAATTGAGATTATTAGATATAATGTATAATAAAGCATCTAAGCAGTACATGTTTGTCATGGTTTTACAATTTGTAACTTTAATATTCATGATAATCTCAATAATCTTCCTTACTGCCCGGATATTGACTATAAATTACTCAAACGACACCTCATATATATTGTCCCAAATTAATTTTATACGCCTGCAAATGATTCGATAGAATGGATGGGAACAAGCCGCGTGCGCCGTAAGTGTTCCGCAACACGGTTTATAATTATTTGTTGACACTGGTATATTCTTCAATGGCACATATATATATATATATATATATATATATATATATATATATATATATATGCAAGTATTTATATACACGGCAAAGTGGCGCACAATCGGACTTTACACGGAACTCCCGCACGACACACCGCGATGATAGCCCCTTTTACGCGACGCGCATTTGCGGAAGGCGCTTTCATCGCGCGAAATATAATAATATTAATAATAATAATAACAATAACAACAACAACAACAACAACAACAACAACAACAATAATAATAGTAAACACAAATTTACACGATGCGCGCTCTTTGACTGGAATTTCGACACTTATTCATTTTCCGTTCGTGCATGTAAATGTGGCACAACATTGCGAGTGCGTTATTAATATTAGCTTTTGTTTATGTTTTTTTAACGTCTGCCTTGACTACAAGCACCGATGTCGCCGGGATTATTGGGGGGAGGGGGGTTATCGAATCGATAGATTGGCCAATTTCATGGGACATAGGATTGTCCTTTCTGATAAAACGCAAAAGACATATTTATCGATATATACATATAGGTGACGGTGAAGTACACTATGTATAGCCGAGCATTCTGTCTTTCGAGAATATGTCAATGGTACGAAACGCGCGACAATCGACTCCTTCTTACCTGAGAAGTATATACCCTTCATTATAGCAGAGGTATTAACTAACGAATGCTATTGTAATACATATACATATCTCATTATGTAAAAACTAGTTTAAAATTCTATTACTCGATTAAAGCAGACTGCTCTCTTTTTCCGCGTTTTGTATAGAAACAATAAACAAAAAAAAAAAACTAATGCAAGTTAGCATACGCATCGTTTTCAAAGAACTCGAATTGAAGATTGCCTTTTATATAAAAAAAAAGCAGTGCTCGCGCTACGGCTTATTTTCTCGCGACGGGAGTAAACTTTTTTTCTGTCAACGCATTATAATAGCGTATTATAATTACGCCCACGATCGAGAAACTTACTCGGTGTCTTAGAATACCCGATATATATATATATATATGGAAGAAACGAACGATACGCACACGCGCGCGTGCGAGTGTGTGTAGAACGCGGGGGATGGCTGCTGCTGCCACCTTCGTATCTAAAAATTAGCTGAAAACTTGTTTGTGTCCCTGGGACTTCATCTCTTCTTAGACATTTTTCCCGCGAGATTTCTCCCGAGAAATGTGTGTTATATACGCGCGCGCGACGAAGACAGTCCTATATAACGCGCTTTGCATTTCTTCCTTCAGTCCTGCTGTGTACACACACATACACACACACACACACACACACACACACCTTTATCTTTGCCTTGTCTCGCGTCTCTCGTGTAATAGTAATATCTTCCGGCTGTATAGTGGCATATAATTTGATCAATTTACGCTTTCACGAATTTTCCATTCATTGATCGTTAAACATTGCGGATGTCGTGTCGTTGCGCATTTTGGCTTTATGGACTTTCATATATATATATATAAGAGAGCAAGAGAGAGAGAAGACGGTTAACAAACGTTAAAAGCCGTGAGCAATTCTCTCTCGAGAAAATCGGAGCATGCATTTTTTAGAGGGAAATTGTTCGCTTGAAATATTGATGTATATATGCACCACTGCGTATAAAGATGTCATATTTTTTGGTCGATATTTACGATTTTTCACCTCAGCTTTGCTAAGCATCCCTATATAAAAAAGAGTTATTTTTTTAAAAAAAGTTTTGGTCTTGTTATGAGTATTTAGCACAGTATACTTACAATATGAAAATATCTACCACACTTGAAGCTATTTTTTTTTTCATCAAACTATATCCCCGCGTGTATGTCCTTCATTTGAACTTTAAAATATTTAGATGTGTACATGCATTGTTTATGTATAAGAAAAAATAACGTGGCGATGTTTCTGAGAATGTTTTTTTTTTCAACGGTACGAAGACCGAACGAAAACTAATCGCTCTTTCATCCGACGTTTATTAATTATTATCGGTAATATATTTATGATTGAATGACTGGTTAGAATTCATACGACTTACAACTGTCAATATGTAAGTAGCAAAGTATTACAAATATTCAATCTCGATTGCACGGCTCGATTTTCAACTGCGCCAATTTTGCACTTCGTTCCTCTTATCGCGTATTTTTCGCATTTGTTGATTAATAATTTAAAGCAGATATAGAGGTGCATGCCTACCATCGCTCACCGAGCAATTACAATTTTTCATTTTGCTGCAAGTCGTGAAAAAAAAATTGTCGATTGCATTACTGCCTTGCATTTTTCGATACATTGGCATATTTCTTTAACGAGAAAAACAGATAAAATAATTTTAATTTGTGTCTTTCTCTCAAATTTTGCCCTACTGAGTTGTTATTTACAAAAGAAATGAAATTCTCTTCTCATGACGCACATTCAATTCACACACGTAAGAGAGAAAGAGGACCCTTGTACAAAAAACAAAAAAAAAAAACAAAACAAAACAAAACGCAACCGCAGTCGAACCTCCTGTTTCTGCGTGACGCCGCCTTTCAAAAAGCGCTCTCTACCGATTGCACTTCTCCTCGCGTGCAAGCGCGTCCGCCTGCCTCTTCTATTATCATCGTTCTTGCGAATTTTTTGCGTACACACGCATTGCAACACACGTAGTCCAAAAATTTCCATTCATCCGGTATAGGATATTTGTGAAACACGAAATATTCGATCCCTCTCCCCTACTCTCTACGAATATTTTTTCGTAATAGATCTCTCTCTCTCTCTCTCTCTCTCTCTCTCTCTCTCTCTCTCACACAGCTCCCTTCTTTCAAAATATTCCTCATCTATATCATCAGTCTTCCTCCGTGCGTGGCCTTCGCGGTGTTTCGAGTCGCGCGTTTTTTTTTTAAATTTTCACAAAAAAAGCGAAGAGGAGAGCAGCTATATATATACATAATTGGGGAAATATTTATAGCGTATATATATATATATATATATATATATATATATATATATATATATATAAAATAAGTAGCCCAAACGAGTTTTTATGCGTTCGAGCCTTGTATGCATTATATGCGTTCACGTATAATGAAATTGCGCAAATTCGTTTAAGTCAGAGGGGACAGGGGCGCACGCGAGGTATATTTGCAAAACGTGTGCTTTCTTATATATATATATATATATACACACGCGCGCATACGCACACATACACACACACGATGAAAGAAAACGCGAAATGATTTTTGCACTTTGTAGGCGCGAAACGTATGTGTCCGATTGTTTATATCTATCAATGAGTCACCGAAGATAGGATATCAATTTATATAGACGCACACAAAAGGAGGAGAGAAAGAGAGACAGAAAGATATTGAGAGAATATCAACGGACTATTGTACACCTTTGTAAAATATATAATAATGTCGGCGATATGTGGACATAATATTGGATCGTATGAAAAGTCTTATTCGTGGTGAAAATTTTTGTCTCAAATTCAACGTGCCTCGATACATAAGTCTTTAAATTCATTGACCAATGACATTATATTATTGTAGATTTGTATAAATTTAGAGATTCGATTAAATAGTACAATGTATTCAGAAATATACGTTTATTATTCATAGTAATATTAGTCGTATTTACTACAATCGAATTTTTTATTACTTATTTTGTCTATCGTTAATTATTCTATATACAGTATGTTAAATAATTTTTGAATATAAACATAATTTATATTATTATTATCTATTTTGTATTTTAAACATAATATTGTTTATTGACCAAGTAAATAGCATTTCTATCTAACTATCGCGTGTCTGTTCTCTCTCGCTTGTTAACCTGTAGGGCAACTGAAAGTTAAATTTAGAATAAATACACAATAGAAATATTTGACGCTTTCCAATATTATTTTTTACATATAATGTTTTAATACTTATTTCTTATAGTGATTATAATACTTATTTCTTATTTATACATTAACATTTCATAATCATGGTCTTCAACTTTATTAAAAATATATATATTCGCGCTTCATAAACTGAAAAACAATCGGTCATGTTTTTACTTAAAACTGATAATTAAAAAATAATTTAGTGCTATAATAACTAAGCGTTAATATATAAATACAACTCTGTTGTACAATTTAATTACTTTAATATGTGCAGGTATATAAGTAATGTATTACCTGCACGATTTAAGACATATTCTGTGATACTACTGTGTTCTAGCTTCATTCTCCGCATGACTCAAAAGTTTTTTAAATTTCAACAGAATATCGGTCATTCTTCGAAAGTGAAAATACTACTAAACTAAAGAAGATTCGTGGTCAACTTTTGTAATTACTCATTTTTACTAATCTAATGAAATACATTGGCAGTAATCTTTGTTTCATATTCCGATGTTTCCTTTTTTTTAATCAATGATATTTTGTTTTTTATATTTCAATCCTTTAAACGGACAATATTGAATAATTCAAACGTAAGCCCGGCAGAAATAATCGTACCGAAGTTAAAGAAAAATACGCGAATTCGATAAAAAAAAAGGAAAAAAAAGAATAATATTTTTCCGCCCCTCCAGTTATATCCTTTGGTATTAGAGTCGAGGCGGTCGTAAAAAAAAAGAGCGGAATAATAACCCTCGGCTCCTCGGTAATACACCCGCGGCTGCATTTCAAGTATTCAAACACGCGGCGCAGCGTATGCAGGAAGCATTTATGCGAACGTTTATCGGCCTGTGTTATTGGGTTATAGTTTCAAATAATACGAGCGCGCACGCGCAGTTGATTGTCGAGCGTTCGGTTCGAGTATATATATATATATAATGTTTCGCAAAATTTTCCGGAGAGGCCTGTCTCTCTTTCGCTCTCTCTCTCTCTCCCCCCCCTCTCTCTCTATCCCGCATATAGATTCCACCGCGTGCACCCGTATTGTTTTAAAAGATATTAAAAAAGCTCGCAATCAAGAGATATGAACTATCAGTATGTTGGCGCGTACGTAGTTGATGGGTGTAAATATAAATACGTATTGATATATATATATATATATATATATATATATATATATATATATATATATATATATAGTTGTAGATACAGAATCGAAAAATTGCGTGGAATATTTTCTCGCGACTCCCCCCCCCCCTCACATACATACATCCGTCCTTGCGCATAAAAATGTAGGAGTTGAATTGGCGTCTTTTTTTCGTAAGATTTTCTTCTTGGCGCGCTTGCGTGTGTTTCTCCTTATTTGCTTAATGAAAAAAAAAACAGAGAAAAATAAACCGGGCTGCTGAAAATTGGTAAAGGATATTCTGGTCAGGTTCTATATCTATGCGCATGTACAAGTAGAAGTCTCGCTAAAACGGGCGAAAAAGAAAGGAAGGTTATAAAAAAAAAAAAAGAAAAAACAAACTCCCCGTGCTCCGTACTGTTTTTTTTTGTTTGCTTTGCACTATATCATTAAATGGTCCCGAGAGCGATGAAGAAATGATCTAACGACCGCGAGTTTTTTTAGCGATTAATTTGAAGGCACTTATTTATTTTATGCTCGACTAATATATTTTTATTCATATAATTTTATATACGTACATTAATAAGTAATTTTAGATTTTTATCGTTTTTAAAATAATTATTTATATATTGTCGATAGTTCGTTATTCCATGTATAAAAGTTCCTTATATTGTACGTAATAATCATTAGATTAATAAAACACCGCTCTTTTGTTTAGCATCAAAGTGTTCCATATGTATATAATAAAGGAAAATGATAGCGATGAAAAATTTTCAAAGTTGATATTAATAAGTTACGCGAATTGCTCGCAAAATAGCTAATAAAATGTACAAATAAATCGAATATATCACCGATAAATAATCAACTATACACCTGGCGTATTGTTTATTATACATATATATTACACTTGTACAATTCTTGGAAAATATTTTGCAAGGAGCGGGCGGAAGAAAGAGAGGCATACTTTTTTTAAAAGGCAAATCAAAACATCTATATTTATTTCAATGGTTTTCATAAAGAACAAATAGAAAATAGAAATGATTACAATTGCTTTAGTATATATATATATATATATATATATATATATATATATATATATATAAAGGTTATTTTGCTGACCTTCTGCGATTCTTTTGCAACGAGAAAGTGGCAATGTTATTGTATATATACACATTTTCGGGGAAATGCACGAGCACGTGTATACGAATGGAGGCCGCGCGAACCGAAAACTCAAGATCGTAGGAAGCATATATATGTTTATATAGTTTTTTAGTTTATATTTTTCCGTACGATTAAATATATTACACGCCATGATATCGTCAACATCATTATATA